>WBZZ01002533.1:0-37500 GCA_019918135.1 Paulinella micropora | reverse complement strand
TGCCAATTGCTGAACCAAAAGGCCATGTGCATCCAGTCCTCCATTCCATAAGGAAAGTCTCCACACCAATCGGTGGAATAAAGGAAGTGACGGCATAGAACATTATTTTAGGAGCTTTATACCAATCAGCCCATGGAAAGGGACCGATGGCCTATGTACTCCCTAAATAATAATAATAATAATAATAATAATAATAATAATAATAATAATAATAATAGACTTATCAGTCAATGGGCCTTTGATCCTGTCGGACATGTGCCTCCATTGGTAGCACGGGGCCGTTCGGTGACGCGGCTCCGCTCCAAAGACTCGACTGGCGGTGCAATGTGCAAATGAGCGTGCTGTGCATGTGCAAGTGGGTGCAAGGAGTGAGAGGCGTTATCTGCCGAGAAGAAGTCCGCGACGCTGCGCTGACCTCCACCTACAACAGATCTAGCCAGACATTCTACCTGACTAGGCCTTCCCCTCCTTCTACCCACCTCCTGAACGACCGTGAGGTCGATCACCTCCTCCTCCTCCTCCGCCCCCTCTGCCTCCCTGATCTGCGCCTCCAACTCCTCCCACTCCTTCCAGATGGTGGCAACAAACCTTCCTAACTCCTCCTCCACCTCTTCTGGGACAGGGATAAACAAAACGCCGAGCATCGCCGCCATCTTTTCATCCTCCCCCTTCAGCCATTCCTCTTTGAAGAGCCTCATCTCCTCCTCCGCCTCCCGCAGTTCCCTGTGATAAAGCCCTCCTCGATTCAGCATGAGGGGCTGCCGGGCTTGCGCCTCATCGATAAACTTAAACAGTGCCTCACGAGAGCTCGCAAACGTTGGGCAATGCAGCAGGAAGTGACGTAACGACTCGTTAACCTCAGTGCCACACAAAGCGAAACAGCTTGAGCAGTCAGGCGAGCATGAGCCAAATTTGGATCGGTAGAGGCGAAGGCGATTGTTGCAGCTCAACAATCGCCTTCTGATAAGGTTGTGACTTCCCCCCTCCAGCGCCCGCCAACGTGGGAAAGCAGAGCGGGAAGACATCTGGCTAAGCAGCACCCTAAGCCCATCAGAGGGCTTAGCCTGCCGCTCCCAGCCAGCTACTTCCTGCCGGACAGACCATTGCTTTACCACCTCGTTCCAGTTCGCCAGAGCGGCCCACCAGTCCTTATCATCTACCGTGCCGTCTTCGTTCACGACCCGCTTGAGCGCATCCAAGCCCTCCCGCAGCCTGCGATCTGCTAAGATCAAATTTTCCGTACCTTCCTTCCATTTGCACCGACCCGTGTTGTAAAGCCTGCGTGTTAGCGCTGTGTTGCCCAGTAACTCGATGCGCCCTAGGAACCGAAGCCGGGCCGCCTTGGCAAGGATGCTAAAACTCGGCGTGCGGCCTAAACCCCTGGTGATACAGCCGCTTGTGCGCGTACCAACACCCAAGATGACCCGCAGGGGCGCTACCAACGCGCCCTCCAGCTTACTCAGCTTGTTGGTGCCCGGCAGATCCCAAAAAGCCGATGCGTAAAGCAACTTTGCGCCAACCATTTGCTGCCAATTCATCAGCCGAAGACGCGCTGGAACTTCGTGGGCAATCCAGAGGGGGTAGTAGGCAGCCGTTCCCGCTACAGTGACTTCCGCCGCCCGCTTCGCTTGCGGTTTATCGGAGAGGGTGTCCGTGAGCAGAACTCCCAGGTATTTGTAGTGGTCGGTGACGTTGAGAACCTTGCCCCGGAACCTCACCGCATGGGGGCGACTTTTTTGACTTGGCGTGCCCATATATCGGCATGACTTCCGTCTTGCCCGGTTTCAGGTTGATTTCAAGCCGATAGTCCTCCACGAATGTCGCCACGACATTTACAATCTGTTGAAGCTCCGTGACACTATGCGCAATTACCGCAACGTCGTCGGCGTAAAGCAGGGTTCGTATGTCTTCGATGCGGTTGAGGTCCTCGATCTCCAACTCTTTCGCGATTCGGACCGTTAGCTCATCCATGAAGACGTTGAACAGCCTTGCTGAACTCCCATCTCTTCCAGCACTTCACCAGTGAGTTCGCCATCGACTAGCACTCGCGATGACGTTCTTCGGTAAAAACGCCGCAGAATGCGATAGAACTTGCCCTGTACCCCCATCTGGGTTAGCCTCTGAAACAACCTGGCCCGCCAAACCGTAGGGAATGCCTTTCTCAGATCCACGAACAAAACGAAAGAACGGAGGCCAGCTTGTTGTCTAAGGCGCAGACGCTCCTTAAGGACAAAAATCTGGTCCCCCGTACTACGTTTTGGCCGGAACCCACCCTGCTCTGGGCGAAGCCTGCCCGGCTGATCGATGAAAGCCGTAAGCCTCGCCGCCATAAGGGACAGATACATCTTACCCAGACGGCTCAGAATCGCGATGTCTCTCCAATTTTCCGGATCGGTTAGGTCGCCTCCTTTTGGGATGTTGACGATAATCGCTTTGCCCCAGTCGCTGGGGGTGTATTCGCACGATTTCAACCAGTTGAAGAAGCGCACCAGAAAGCTCACAATCCGCGTGCCTCCGTACTTGAGCATCTCGTTCTTGATCTTATCCGGTGAGCACGCTTTGTGATTCTGGAGATTTTCCTGGCAGAGCTCCACTTCCTTCTCGGTGTAATCATAGTCCAGCGGGCCCGTCTCAGTCCGGATCTCCTCGGCTTGCGCCATGGCCTCGAATTGGTCGCGCAGGTTGTCGTTATACTGGAAGGTTTCGCGGGCCTTCCGCTCGGGCTCAATCCGCGCTGCTTCCTCATCGGAACCGACTTCCTCTACACATGCATCCTCCAAAAACTGGTTTTCTTTGGGGACCACCATACGTCGGCGGTATTCTTCCCATTCTTGTAGTTTTTCCAGGAGTGTGCATGCCAGAGTGCCATCGGGCTTCCGAATAGGAGCAGAAGCTTTGGACCGCCGAACCCCGTCCAAACGCTTTGACAGCTTCCAGTACGTGGCCATGGTAGCGCTCCTGAAGTTGGCAGCGGTGTCATTCTGGACCCGCTTCCACGCTTGCTCCTTCTTCTCCTTGCATAACCTTCTGACCGCCTTCCTCGCTTCTTTATATCTTTGCCAGGCCTCTCGGTTGGCCTCATTCCTTCGCCAGAGGCCGTATGCCTCTCTCCGTCGCGCAATCGCTTCCCTAAGACTCTCATCAAACCATGCATTAGTAAACCCTGGCCTAATCACCCGAACTCCCAAGACCTTCGCGGCTGCGCCCGTGAAAGCTCGGACCACTAAGCTAGCGACCCTATCTACCTCCTGCTGAAGCTCATCCGGGTCCTCCACTGCTGATAGATCTGGGAGGCCATCTGGCAACAGCCCCGATATACCAGCTGCAAAGGTCTCGTCGTACTTCAACCTAAGCTTAGACAGCTCACTCTCCTTACCCTCAACTACCCTGCCTATCAAGCGCTCTGCCTTGAATGCTTTGTACCTCTTTACCTGCTTTTTGGGGGGTGGCTGTCCCCCCCAGACCAGTTCCGCCCACACAGCTTTGTGGTCGGTATCAAGGTCTACCTCGTCGACGCCGAAGCTCGCCTCCTCCGCCAGCGGAAGAGACGCAGATGTAATCCAGCAGATGCCTTCGTCCACCTACATTTTCCTGCCTAGACCACCAATATTTGTCCCCCCGTGGTTGCGAAAACCCACTGAGATTGCGCAACCCCGTGGCAACAAGCATCGCAGCCAGCAACTCACCATTCTCACTCCTAACCCCTCTACCCTTCTCATCTATCTCGCCAAAGGGGCCCACCACTCCCTCCTCCCGCGCTATTCTGGCGGGCCCCAGCTTAGCATTAGCATCACCAACCGTAACCACATGAGCTTTGGTGGCGAAGTAGGAGACGGCCGCCTGCCACGCCTCATAGGCTGCAATAGATTCCTCTCGTTGATTTTCTTGGGGGAAGTAGCCGTTGCCGACGAACACATCCGACGCCGTCGCGCTCCCAGACGACAGCCTCACCCACAATTGCTGTGGGTGTGGAACAGGCGCCTGTACAATGGTAGCGCACGGTGCCAGATAGTTGGCCACCAACGTCAAGACTCCCCCCAAGAGACGCGAGCCCGCACCAGTTGCAGCCGCTTTGCCGAGGACTGCGAAGCCGTCGACTTGGAGCTTCTCCACCTTCTGCGACGATAGGTTGTGCTCCTGGACTCCGACGATCACCCAGCCTCGCTCCTTGTAGTGCTCCGGCCATTCCCCAAAGCCTGGGCTATCCGCACCCACTTTGCCTTGCCAATTATGTGAGGCCACCCTCAGTGGGAAGCCTTTCACAAATTGGGAAGAACGAAGCTGGTGCCGATGCCTGCGCTTCGGTTGAGCCCGCCTGGAGCCCTCCGCCACCCTCCACGGCCCATCCTGCACCCTCCGCCCCAGCTCCTCCAGCTCCCGCATCCCGCCCCACTCTGCAAAGGGAGATTCACCGCTTGAGGCTTCGCCCTGAGGCTCGTCGACTTCCACGTCGAGCACCCAGTAGCCAAACCCCTGCTTGCGAAGCTCCCTCTGCATCTCTACATACTGGGCACCCCCCCGTGCAGCCCGCTGCTTCTCTCTTTCCCGGAAAGTCCTACCCGTCGCAACGTGAACCTTTCCCGTGAAGAACTTACGCTCCCGCAGCAGCCGCACCATCTTCTCCGTCTCCTCACAAGACGCACATTTAATCCGCAAATGCCGCCCGCTACCTCTGCCCGCGAATTCCACCTCGACTTCCCCGAGACCGAGAATTCGGAGCTCTCGCGCCATGACCACTGTCTGAGAGACATGCGATAGCCCCCATACTATGCAACATCTCTTATCCAGCTCATTTCGTACCTTCCTCCGCCACCTCCTCGGTGGCGGTACCGCTTGCCACACGCCGTGACCAGACCTTTCCAGACGTGACTTCTCTTCCGAGGTTGGGGAGGGTGATCGAGATGCAGCAGGATTGCTGGCTCTACGTGATTCAGGTTGCCCGTCAGGTACGCGAGCACTCGACCACCCCACCCCGGCCGAGTAGCCATCGCCACCCGCAGGCGCACTCCCACGGGGAACGTCTAAACCTGAAGGATTACCGCCTTGACCCATAGGGCCAGCACTAGCGGCCGCGTTCTTCGCATAAGAACCTGACATAAGTGGTATGGGACCCCGGTGCCGCATTGATCGAGTTGTAAACTCGATAAATGAGGACCCAGGTGGGGTAATTTAAAGCTCAACCCTTAAAAAGCATACGTGTACGTATGTATAGGAATACACACAAACACTCACCTGCATCCGTAATCAGGCACGAGGCAGGACCCGCTGTGCATCATCGAGGTAGGTGTCGTGGCAAACCACCCTGCGTTCGATAAACGCTGCAAGTGAGTCATCTACCGAGAGCACAGAGTGACAGGCCCGTGCACGTGTACCCACCACCCCATAACCCTCCGCCAGAGCAACCCCATGGCATCCGCAGGATGAGCACGAAGAGTGCTGAGAGAGAGGGTGAGCCAGGAGCCCCGCTCCGGTCCGTCGTTACTTTGGTCATTTAGTCGTTTCAAGGCTTGTGGTAAGGTGTAGGGCCTCTCGCCTTCGTACAAACTCCGACCGACAGTAGTTTGGTTGACCATCCTTCGCGGTGACCCTCTGAACACAACCCCCTCCCCCAGTGCCCACCCCTTGTGATTCCAGAGGCCACCCCGAGCCAAGAGCCATGAGTATGATGAGCAACTCACATGAGTTACTCTCAGTAATTGGGACCCGTCTCATAAATCAATGGAACGCTTATCGTGCGCCCCTCATAGGCTCAGCCCGCCCATGTGAAAGCTAGGCCTCGCCCAAAGCAAAGCAAAGCAAACAAAAAAAAAAAAAAAAAAAAAAAAAAGAGAGAGAGAGAGAGAGAGAGAGAGAGAGAGAGAGAGAGAGCGAGCGAGCGAGAGCGAGGCCGCCGTGGCTCGCCCGCAATCCAGCTGGGTGCACCTCGTCACAACCACTCATCGGCGTGAGCTCATAGCTGTGTGCGACATAGGTGCAAGAGCAAGAGGAGAAACAGTGTGCCAGCGTGGATGTGTGGGTGAGGCAGTGCGGTGATGCAAAGCAGCGATGCCAGTCGAATCCCTGGAGACGGAACCTAGCACCAAAAACATCGTATAAGTCTACCCCAGGCCTCCATCCACCGAGTGGTGAGCTCGATAAAAGAAGACCCGAGTGGGGTTATTTAAAGCTCAACCCTTAAAAAAGCATAAACATGTACGCCGCCAGGAACCCAACAACAATAACATAGCAGCCAGGAACCCAACAACAATAACATAGCAGCCAGGAACCCAACAACAATAACATAGCTTCCGTAACCAGCCTTCAGGAACCCGCCTCAGTTACCCGCCCCCGTAACCAGGCCAGAGACGTGACGTACTATGCATCATTGAGGTGTCGTGGCAAGCCACCCTGCGTCCGATAGAAGCTACAAAAGAATCATCTACCGAGAACACTAAGTGACAGGCCCGGTCACATGCACCCAACACGTCCCGACCCTCCGCCAGAGCACCCCCATGGCATCCGCAGAGTGAGCCCGAGGGGTTCTGGGAGAGAGGGTGAGTCAGGAGCCCCGCGTCCAGGCAGTCGCTACTGTGGCAGTTGAGTGATTTCAAGGCTTGTGGAAATGTGTGGGGCCTCTCGCCTTCATACCCACTCATACCGACAGTAGTTTAGTTAACCAACCTGTCCAGTGACCCACTGAGCCCAACCCCCTCCCTCAGATAACCCCCACCCCCCGCACTCACTCCGAGTGATACCAGAGGCCACCCCGAGCCAAGAGCCGTGAGCGTGGTGAAAGAGCTTCTCTCAGTAAAAGTTCCCGTCTCATGAATCAGTGGAGCACTGATTATGTACCCCTCATAACAAGCTGCCAACGGCCCCAACCCCGCCGTGTGGCGGTGACACCCAACCATGTATTGGTGCCCCCCAAAATAATAATAATAATAATAATAATAATAATAATAATAATAATAATAATAATAATAATAATAATAATAATAATAATAATAATAATAATAATAATAATAATAATAATAATAATAATAATAATAATAATAATAATAATAATAATAATAATAATAATAATAATAATAATAATAATAATAATAATAATAATAATAATAATAATAATGATAATGATAATGATAATAATAGTAATAATACTAATAATAATAATAGTAGTGCTTCTCTGTCAATGGCTGATGCATTTCTGCACATGCGCCTCCATCGTCTCACCCGTGAGGGGAGTACGAAGAATTGACGATAGGCTCTAATGACACCCCGCACGGGCAGTTCCAACACTTCCAGACGGACCGGTATGTTCAATGAAAATACTGGTGGCACCGACGGGAGTCGAACTGGCGACAGGGCCCAGATGGTAGAACTTGACCACTGGGCTATCACGGTGTCCATAATAATAATAATAATAATAATAATAATAATAATAATAATAATAATAATAATAATAATAATAATAATAATAATAATAATAATAATAATAATAATACAACCCAATGGCCTCAAGGCGTTAAACTGTGACGCCAACTCATAACCCTTTGGTGGTAGATGCTGGGGAGGAGGGTCGTTGCGCGCGTAAAAGATCTTAAACTCCGCATATGCTAGTTGATAGCCCAGGACCCAGCAGACACCAGATTGTTATGGGTGGGGTTTCGAGGCAGCTCTAGCAACCGCGCTTGGTGTATGCACTTGCACATTCGGTGACGTCTTGCAAGAGGTTGCTGGGACTGCGGAATAACCTCGGCTTAGTGCAGTCTTGCCCTCAGGAGCTCCATCGGTGGCCCCGATCATCAGGCGAGAGACTGACACGGGGGGGTGGAGGACCTCGAACAAGGGTATTGGAGGCTTATGTCCGTTGAGGATATGCCATTAGCTGCATCAGTACGCCTCAGATATAGTAAATAATAATAATAATAATAATAATAATAATAATAATAATAATAATAATAATAATAATAATAATAATAATAATAATAATAATAATAATAATAATAATAATAATAATAATAATAATAATAATAATAATAATAATAATAATAATAATAATAATAATAATAATAACAATAATAATAATAATAATAATAATAGTGCTTCTCTGTCAATGGCTGATGCATTTCTGCACATGCGCCTCCATCGTCTCACCCGTGAGGGGAGTACGAAGAATTGACGATAGGCTGTAATGACACCCCCGCAAGGGCAGTTCCAACACTTCCAGACGGACCGGTATGTTCAATGAAAATACTGGTCCATACGGACCGGTATGTTCAATGAAAATACTGGTGGCACCGACGGGAATCGAACTGGCGACAGGGCCCAGATGGTAGAACTTGACCACTGGGCTATCACGGTGTCCAAATGATAACAATAATAATAATAATAATAATAATAATAATAATAATAATAATAATAATAATAATAATAATAATAATAATAATAATAATAATAATAATAATAATAATAATAGTAATAATAATAATAATAATAATAGTGTATCTCCTGCCAATTGCTGAGCCAAAAGGCCATGTGCATCCAGTCCTCCATTCCATAAGGAAAGTCTCCACACCAATCGGTGGAATAAAGGAAGTGACGGCATAGAACATTACTCTAGGAGCTTTATACCAATCAGCCCATGGAAAGGACCGATGGCCTATGTACTCCCTTAATAATAATAATAATAATAATAATAATAATAATAATAATAATAATAATAATAATAATAATAATAAGAATAAGAATAACAATGATAGTGAACGCACTTAACCAGTTGTTTCTCAATCCTAGATGCAAGCGGTGTTGGCCGAGCGCGAGCAGACTCTGCTGCAAGAGTTAGAACGCAGCACCCCGCAGCTGCTGGAGCTGGAGGCGTGGCGTACGCAGTTGCAACAGGGGCTAGCACATGCCAAGGAAGCTCTTCAAGCACGCCGAAGCGAAGATCTGATCCAACTCACCCAGAAGCTCAAGAACCCTCCGCGCTTCAGTTGCGGTGTGGACCAAAAGGCGGCCATCAGTGCCTTGAGCAAAGCCGGAATGCTCATTCTTGGTACGAGGCAACCACAAAGCAAGACTTTTCATGCAACGCAGACTTTCACGCACACAGTTATTTATGGTCAGGAAAGCAGTATTTTTTTAGTTATTTATGGCTCTCTCTCTCTCTCCTCTTCTCCCCTCTCCTCTCCTCTTCTCTTCTCTTCTCTTCTCTTCTCTCTCCTCTCCTCTTCACTTCTCTTCTCTTCTTTTCTTTTCTCTTCTCTTCTTCTCTTCTCTTCTCTTTCATCATTTTCTTTCATTCGCAATTTTTTCTGTTTTATCACACGCGTACATATAAACGACACACGCCCCCCCCCCCCCCCCCCCTCTCTCCCTCTTTCCTGACGCTGTTCCTCAGAGACGGACGGACGCTAAGAAACAAGCACAGAATCATCTCTCGGTGAGTACTTGCATGCATGCCTGCCTGCATGCATGCATGCATGCATGCGTACATGCATGCATACATACATACATACATACATATGTACATACATACATGCATACATACATGCATACATAAATACAGACATACATATGTACATAAATACATAAATACATACATACATACATACATACATACATACATAGACACACACACATGTACACACACACACATACACACATACACACACACACATAGACAGACAGGCAGACAGAGAGACAGACAGACAGCCAGACAGACAGACACACACACACAAACACACACAAACACACACAAACACACACAAACACACACACATAGACAGATAGACAGGCAGGCAGACAGACAGACAGACAGACAGCACAGAGAGACAGAAAGACGGACAGCCTGAGACAGACAGACAGACAGACAGACGGACAGACAGTACTAGTCTGAGACAGAGAGACAGAGAGACAGAAAGACGGACAGACAGAGAGACAGACAGACAGGCAGACACACACAGTGACACACACACACACACACAGACAGTGCGTAAGTGGAATCAAAAAGTATTTTTTGTGTGGGAAAGAAAATAGAAAAGTGTGTAAGTGTGTGATGGAAAGAAAATAGCGCAAGGTGTGAACTACTACAATGCAAAAAAACTTTGAGACAGAAGAGAAGGCTCTAATTAGAGCCGGGTCCAAAAAGTAGTTTTTGGATTGGCGACATGCTCGTGACCCGAGACGTCCCTTTCGAGGGATGTCTGATGTCCCGGAGTGTCCCTACGGGTGTCCCACGCACATCACACCCCCAGACCCCCAGCCCTTTCTAGCTCAGAAATCGAAGATCTCCAAACTCAAGAAGTGACCCTCCCCAAACGGCTGCATACCGAGCGCAATGGTAAAATTCATCGCTTGTAGTTTTGCAAAACGATAAAGAAACCAATGATCTATAAAGAAACCGATGATCTATGGAGATAGATAGAGAGAGAGAGAGAGAGAGAGAGAGAGAAGAGATATCGAGAGAGAGAGAGAAGAGATATCGAGAGAGAGAGAGAGGAAGAAGCTTTGCAGATACGAGATAAATGTGTGTAGGTGGATAGCTTAGATAGATAGAAAGATAGATACTGAGAGATAGAGGAATGAAAAATAGATAGGTTAATTTGTTATCCTTAATTTTCTCTGACCTAGACCGCAGTCAAGCTGTAAATACATACCTATCCTTTGTATTCAGACAAGCGAAATGTCAAGTGATTACCCTATGAAACTCAAGATTGATGGTGGTCGCGCTCGCAAGGAAGGGGAGAGCAGTTTCTCTACGCCTCGTGTGAGCATGGTTAGTCATAATGCTTCGCACGCAACCATCCTGATAGTCGGGCCGTCGGGGACAGGGAAAACAACTTTCCTTAAAACTCTGGAGAATATACACTACAGGGCCGAGGCAAAAATCAAATCGGAGACCCTGGAAGCCTACACAAACCAAAAGCTGTTTAGCATTGCAGAGCAGTACTGCTTTGTGCAATTCATTGACACACCCGGCTTTGGCAACAGCGGCGGCCGATCGAACTTTGAGCTGGAGAGCCTGATCCTCAAGTTTGTGAAGAATAATGTCAGACAATTAATCATGGCGCTGGTCTGTGTGCCTATGGGGAGGAGGATCACCAAAGGCCAGGCGCGAGTTGTCTTGGAATGCATGAACTTTTTGGGACCTGAGCTGAGGTAGTTGTACATCGCTGTACTTTCATATTCCTTGTCACAACACCACCAGATTTTCTTACCCTTTCTTTCGTATCTATCATTGTTTTCCTTTCTTTCGTATCTATCATCGTCTTTATTTTCCTTTCCAAAGTTTCGTATCTATCATCGTTTTCCTGATGTTCAGGTACATCACAGCAATTCTGGCCACCCACTCCGAGGGTAAGACAGCTGAGAGCAAGCAGGCATGGTTCAAGGAGGTGGAGGAAGAAAACCACACGAAAAGGTTCACCAAACCTTGTATTTTTTAATTCTCGATCAGCACAGCGTAAGGATTTTTTTTTTCATGCAGGATGATCCAATTTTGCAATGGTGGTCTGTTTTTCACGGGGATGAATGTCAGTGACGACCCCATCCAACAAGCTGCGTTTGAAAAGTTTCAGCAGAAGTCGATCTCGCGCATCATTCAGACAGCTTACAGAAACAAGCCTATCAAGCTAACTGGTGAGGAGTTCAAAAAAGCCTCGGAAACAACCAAGTTCATGGTCTTCGCGAGCGCGGCAGAAGACTCCTTTACTTTGTTGAGAATACTTCCCGAGCTGAAATACATGCATGGAGGCTGTCCAGGTGCGCCAGCAACTTCTGGAGCAGGTTGAACAGGTATCATCTTTCAGTGATGAAAACCTGAGAAATCAAACTCCGCCTGTTTGTAGGTACCAGAAGACAAGACGGATTGCTACGGGAAAATCATGAATACGCTTAAAGAAATTAGCCAGGAAGAGGTGGAACGGAATGTGCTTGAATGGAGCAAGTACCAATATGCGCTGGAGAAATACGTCGGGGAAGGCAACAGGCTGAGTGGTGCCTCTAATAGCGCATGTGAACTTTATACGCAGCTCAACAAGGCACTGAGGGATGGAAGGGAACTACTCTTTGACATACGGAACCTGAAAGAAGCTGCCAGCAAGCCTATGTATGATGAAGAGGATGACTAGTTTAGTTGACTTCTCGACCCAGACGAAAGTACATCTCACTTGAAGTTCGTCTCAAATTAATAAATATGATAATGAGACGAAAATAAGTCGATTGATAAATTAAAACTATAATGACGAGCCGCTTTTGGTAATCGATTAATAATAAAGCTTTGTGCACGTGTGTTGCATGCACGAAATCTATCAGACTGAGCACCTTAACGAGTGTGACCTGCCAAAACCTTTGCAGTTGACAATTTACTCTTGTTGACCAGTTCATTAGATTCTCCTCTGCACTACGTTTCGACTTCACTAAACATTTATTGTTACTTTTTTGCAGCATTCACACTTACTTACTTACTTACTTACTTACTTAACTCATTTACTTACTTAATTTTTTACTTTGTTACTTATCTTTGTTCACTCACTCACATACATACATACATATATACGTACATACCGTGATACATATATATATGTACACGTTATTCCTATTTCGTTTCCGACGTTACCCGGAATTACCGTTACTAGGGTAGTTGATTTGTCATAAGGACTGACAGTACCAATTTCACTTAATTATTTAGTGATACAACGGACACTTTATATTGCCACTAGAGTGGCAATATTAACATAATCAGTCTTAGTAGAAATTTCTAGATAAGCTGGGACACTGTCATTTGACTTTCCCTCTTTCTTATTTGAATGTTCCGTTACGCTTATCTTAGTTTTGGGACTTGTCGTAGTTTAGTTGTCAGTATTCAATTCTCTTGTTAAATTGCCTTCCCTCCCTTTGGTAACTGTGTGAGACAGGACCGGTGGACTCTGAAAGGAGTCGGTAAAGGCCTCTTTAATGAGCATGCTGAGTTGCTCAAAGGTTGTGAGCCTTGAGGCCGATAAGGGAGTCAGCTTCTCACTGAAGCAGACGTTAAGCGCGATACCCATATTAGATGGGAACAATAGAGGATACTCGGATTTCAAATACAAGCTAGAAAACTATGCTGAAGGCATTAGTGTCTGGCACGGGGAATGTGTTAAGCTAGCCTTCGCCAACCCCGCATTAAATATCCCTATGACCACGCCGAGGCGATGGATCTAGAGGAGAGGGATTTGCCGGAAGAGCCGGAGTCAGAGGACACTCCGGACACAGAGTCAGAGACCGAGTCAGAAACGGAGACACTGGCAGAAGAACAGAAAACAAGACACGACAGTACAGTCATCCGAAAAGTTAGGCCACGAACGAAAGTCTCATTGCAAAAACGTAAAGATTGGGATAAGATGGATAAGGAGAAAAAGACGAGGTGGAGAGAGAAGCACGCGAAGAAGCAGAAGAGAGAACTAAGGACAGACGAAGAGAGCACACTCCATAAGAGTGAAAGCAGTACAGAAGAAGAAGAAATATGAGAAGATGCGTGCTTTGCAGCTTGTGCTCTCCGTTGCCTTTTCTCACACTCTTGTTGTTCAATATATAAGGACTAAGACTCCCAATGGCCCGATAGAGATGATAAAGCTAGTTAGGGCCAAGTTTGGTTCGGTGGGAGGTGTGAGCAAACGGATCAATGCTGAGCGTTTTGAACACATCTACCCAAAACCAGGGACAAAGGTAGATACCTGGTTAAGCTACTACCAAGCCTACAAAAGCGAGGTAGAGAGCTTACGAACACGCCTCCCCTCCCATCTAAACCCCCCCCCCCCCCCTCCCATCTAAACCCCCCCCCCTCCCATCTAAACCCCCCCCCCCTCCAACCCGGGGGGCTCAAAGAGCAGGGGAAGGGCGCAGAATCTACAACAAAAATAAATACACGAAACGCCTCCACTAAGCCACCCCTCCCCCCCCCCCCATCTCTTCCCTTCTCCCTTGTGGAGACTTTATATATATATATATATATATATATATATATATATATATATATGTATTGTACTTTCTTGGCTTACCCCCTCCCTCTCTTTTCCCCAGATCTTTCTATCAAGTATAAAACTTTGTCGGGGATTCTTTTTTTAATTAAATTTTTTTTAGCTTTTTTGGCGCTCCCCCCCTGCTCCCTGCCCCTTCCCCGTCCCTCTCCTAGTTCTCAGTTCCAAGTGTAAGACTTTGTCGAGCTTTAATAAAAACAAATCGCACTTTCTTGGCGACCCCTTGCCCTTGCCCCTTCCCTCTCCCGCTCCCCGTTTTCAGATGGGGGCAAAGACAGATCGTGCTTACTTCTTCCCTTGACCTTCCTTCTCCCAATCCTAGTTCTCAGTGCAAAGATTAAAACTTTGTCAAGGATTTTTTTAAAATAACATTCTTAGCGTGCACCCTTGCCCCCCCCCCCCCCCTTTCCCACTCCCGCTCCCGATTCTCAGACCGGGGGGGGGGGGGCTAAGGCAATTCGTGCTTCTCCCCCCTCTCCCGCTCCTAGTTTTCAGTGCCAAGTGTAAGACCGTCGAGATTTGATAAAAAAAGATTTCGCACTTTCTTGGCGCCCCCGCCTCTTCCCCTTCCCGCTCCCGCTCCCGATTCTCAGACGGGGGGCAAAGACAGATCGTGCTTGCCCCTCCCCTTTCCCAGAGCCCCCCCCCCTTCCCCCCCAGGGGCCCGACATACAAGCCGCGCGTGCGGCGTGGGTGCCCCGCACCCTTTGCTCAGAGAGAGAGAGAGAGAGAGAGAGAGAGAGAGAGAGAGAGAGAGAGAAAGAGAGAGAGAAAGAGAGAGAGAGAGAGCCGGACAGAGACGGGGGATGAGAGGGAGGAAGGGGGGAAAGGGGGGGGAAGGGGGAGGGGGAAAAGAGAGAAGGAAAAGGGGGAGGGGAGGGGCATGCTCCTCCTCCCCCGCCTTCTCTTCCTCCTAGTAGTTCTCAGACGAAGGGTCTCTCTGATTACGTGTTTCTCTCCCCCCCCCCCCCCTCCCTCAACCTCCCTCTCTCCACTGGTCGTTCTCAGACGGGTACATTCGGGGGGGGGGGGGGGGGGGGTTGCTGCTCGTTCTCGACTTTGTCCAGCTGTTAATAAAATTTCTTGGTACTAACTTTCCGCGCTCTCCCCCCCCCCCACCCCCCGCCCGCCCCTAGTTTTCAGACAGGTTCAAGAGATAATTAGTGCTTCCCCCACCCCTTTCATCTCCCTCCCATATTGGACCACCTTTGGTGACGCAGCTTGACACTTGCTCCTGGACATAATTGCGGCGACGAAATTGTCACCGACGGTAGTTCATCGTACTGTTGTGCCATGCTTCTGATTTTAATATTGTTCATTCAGCACCTCATACTCTAGAACTGTATTCTCCCATTGGGATAAACTTGCTATCATAGTCTCCCAATTTAGCCTAAGTAGCTGCAACACCTCCAGACAGAGGTAATACAATGATTCCTCGTCTAGTTTGGGCAACTGTCGTTGCCAAAGATCAGGGGCTGACGAATTCCATTTCCAGAGCTGTAGAGCATCATCAGAGTTTTGGCAACTAAGCAGGTCCATCAACGACAGCTGAGAATCGCCTAGAGCTACCTGCTTGTTGGAGTTATGCCAAAGCCTTGTCCCGGAAGAAGAAGGAATGTCCGGGAAGTCTCTTGTGTTCCACAAGAACTGGAGGCACCGTTGCAGTGGGTGCATGAATTCGTAGTCGCCGCGACTTGTATGTTGCAGTGTCAGTCGTGCCCACCACAGTGCGCAGACCAATTCGACGTCGTGGTTTGTGCCAGTAAAAGCCGTCTTGACTGCACAGCCCACTTGCAGGCACAGCCGCCGATAAAACACGATGGTCTCTCGGACTTGATTATTGGCTTGTGCATAAATTCTACAGCCCCATACAAACGCAACCCATAAGCATACCAGGTTCGAATAATTGATTACAGTAGAGATCGAGGTCGGATTAGTGATGCAGCAGTTTCTCAGAGACTAGCAGCTGGAGAAAGCTACTGAAAAAAGCGTTGAGCCTTGACAGCTGGAACCCATCGTAATTAGACTGCGCCAAAAACGGTGTGCCTTTGCACTGCAGTGCGTACCCATATGGTAGTCTAGACGGCGTTTCCTTTGTTTCCAAAGCCACGAAAATGCCCAGCGGTTTAGCAACTAGCTCCGGCGCCTTGCTTTGCAAGTAAGCCTGCGTGCCAGCCCGCCGCACGGCAACCGAGATGTTTTCTTCCCTCACAACAATTATCTGCTCCCGTCGTTGTCCTTGGTGTGCAAAGTCGAACGAGAACTTTTTTCTGTGGCTGACAACAGATATGTATTGGTTGTTTGCTTGCGTTCAAATGTTTTTAGGTCCTTCACGGAGCATGACCACTTTAGCTTGGGGTTTGCGGCTTTATGGGCAGTCCATGACTGGAGCTCTAGACGATCTTTTTGAGTCGACGCACGCAATAACTCGCAGTTGATCAGCGACGGCGGCAGGTCGCGTCCTAGGTGCTGGTCGCTGTCTGGCTTGTTGTGCCAAAGGCACACGGCACCCGACTTGGACCGGGTGATTCGACTCATTCTTGTACAATCACTTACTCCTGTTTACACCCCTGAGGGAGGGGGGGGGGGGGGGGGGAAGAAAAGGAAGGGGGACAGGAGGGAAGGGGAGGGGGCGCCACCCCCCCCCCCCTCTCATTTAAATTTGTCTTGTGCATCCCCTCTACTTCCCCGCCCCCCCCCCCCCTTCCCTCTCCCTCTCCTAGCTCCCAATGCCAAATGTAAGACTGTCGAGCTTTAATAATTAAAAAAACAACCAGGGTCTCAACGTTTTTAATAAATAAAAAAGGTACTTTTTTTGACGAGCTCTGAAGATAAATCCAACACAACACATGCATGGCCATATCTTGCTTGCTAAGGGGATAGGTGTGGTTTTATTTTCCCTCCCGGCTTTGGGCGTCATTTTGTGCAAGGCCCTTGTGTTGAGATTGTCTTGAGAAAGTTCATCATAAATTGGTTCAAGCTTGGGAGGCGAACATCCCCAGCAGGTTGTCAACCCAAGCCAGGTACTAGCCGAGGCCGTGAGCTGGCAGGCGGGTTGTTGGTTTGGGGAGGCGGGCCCCGCGGAGTTTACGCAGCGTCTACAAGAATATCGGCCCGGTAGTGGGTCCCAGCCCGCGCAAGCGAACTGGAAGGCAGGACGTAGGCTGCGCGTGAACGACTACGTGTCGTTGCTCGCGGGCGTGCTGACAGGGTGCAGGGGTTGCAGCGGGACGCTAGCCCAGAAACCAGAATTGACTTCTGAGGTAATTTGCGCAAAGCTAAAACGATGGTATCCGAAATATATTTCGCAGCGGGCATGGTATCTCTGGAACCGGTCGAAGCCTTTTGTTGCCGTTACATCAACAACCTTCAACGTCTCAAGATTGCTCATTCCGAACGATCCAGCCAGTGCATAATATCCCACATGGGATCTGTGTCCAAGCTTACTCAGGTGTCGTTAGGATGCGACGGCGTGTTTTGATCTAAGACAACTGGATAAGCTGCGCAAACTGGAATCTTTGGAACTTTACAATATGCGAGGCTTTTCTGGAGATTTACAAAATTGGACGCTTTTCCGTGATGCACGCGGCACCTGCCCAAAATTGAAGACCCTCAAATTAGGGCACAACCTTCTTCCTGCTATTCAAAATCGTGATATCGAAGACGTCGTAAGGGTTTGCCCAAACCTGGAAGAATTAGAGATAGCTGAAGCTCAAGATCTTGGTGACAAAGGTTTGCAGCTCATTTCATCTTTACTGTCCCTCAAAAAATTGTCGGTGGACCGATTGCCGAGTACAATATCGACTGTGGGCCTAGAGCACTTGAGTCGATTAGATAACTTGGAAGTTTTGCGCATCTCAGGCGAGTCCTTGAATTCTTCAGAACATCCACACTTTCAATATTACTCAAATTATACGAAAGGCTCGATTTTTCTCCCTTAACCGGCCCTGAGCGCAAAGATTTTCAACCACAAAATATAACGTTGACCTCGCGGAGTTGGCAACGATTCAGGCAGTGGCATTGCCATTGAAGTCTGTCCAGACCGCCTCCAGCATCATGGCCAGGTGATTGATGTATGTATTCTCCTGTTGAAAATTGATTAGTGGGAAAATATAGAGAAAATTATGCCAGTTCGTCTTGCAGGCCGATATAACATAAAATGATATCACTGTAAACTGATTGTAGAAATTCGGTGGCGGCGTCTGCAGCGGCGGCGGGGTCTGCAGCGGTGCTAGCTAACTAACTGAAGCGGTGGCGGCGGAAGCGGTGGTGGCGGGGTCTGCAGCGGCGGCGGCGACAGCAGTGGCAGCGGCGGCAGCACTTCTACACTTTCTGCATGCTTATGGACAGACTGCTTCCGATTCCGTACATAAGACACTTTTGCAAGCAATATCTCGGGCAATGCCCGAGTTTGACTCAGCCCGCTTCCAACGTATAATATTAAGAGAAAATGCTGCGTGCCCAACCTCGTAGCCGTAGTGCTCTGTTTTGCCGGTGTCGTTCTTTGCAGTGTTGTTATAGCTTTCTGCCTTGGCGCCGTTGCAGGAGCGGAATGCGATCTAAAACTCATTTTTGGTATTATGAGTAAAACTATTTTTCATCCGGGGCGCCCCACTTTGCAAACTACTCCATATACTCTGTCCGCAAAAGTGGGGTAGCCAACTGAGTGGGAGTTTAGTTGCATCATTATCCTGCCTTTCCAAAACTTTTCTCCTCCGGTCATGCACTTCGCAAGTACTTAGCAGTGGGAGTTCCCTTGTCCGATTATGTTATTACTGAATGCTGGCAATAGGATGGTGACTGAGGCCTAGTGAATGTTGACTTACTAAAATAGTCTTTATAAGAATCTAACCAGCTCTTCCTTGCTAGCGTCGTGGTGTGCCTTGCCGCCGTGGTGCCTTGCCGCCATCACTGCGCCATATACACAGCGTCTAGATCTTCCTCTTTGTTTTCCTTAGGAAGAAAGCAGACCGACATCCTAGCCAAGCGCATTTGGGATAAGAGAGAGAAAAGGAATGCCAAGTAGCAAAAAATCCGTAAGATACACTGTAAGATTCACTGACAATGCAACCTGCTATTACTGCTGCTGTTGGCGCTGCTGCTTCTGCCGGCGCTGCTGCTGCTGCTGCCGGCGCTGCTGCTGGCGCTGCTGTTGTTGCTGCAGCTGGCGCTGCTGCTGCTGCTGGCGCTGCTGCTGCTGCTGCTGCTGCTGCTGGCGCTGCTGCTGGCGCTGCTGCTGCTGGCGCTGCTGCTGCTGCTGCTGCTGGCGCTGCTGCTGCTGGTGCTGGCGCTGCTGGTGCTGCTGCTGCTGCTGGCGCTGCTGCTGCTGCTGGCGCTGCTGCTGCTGGCGCTGCTGCTGCTGGCGCTGCTGCTGCTGATGCTGGCGCTGCTGCTGCTGGCGCTGCTGCTGCTGATGCTGGCGCTGCTGCTGCTGCTGTCGCTGCTGCTGCTGCCGGCGCTGCTGCTGGCGCTGCTGCTGCTGGCGCTGCTGTTGTTGCTGCAGCTGGCGCTGCTGCTGCTGCTGGCGCTGCTGCTGCTGCTGGCGCTGCTGCTGCTGCTGGCGCTGCTGCTGCTGCTGGCGCTGCTGCTGCTGCTGCTGGCGCTGCTGCTGCTGGCGCTGCTGCTGCTGGCGCTGACGCTGCTGATGCTGGCGCTGCTGCTAATACTGACGCGGCTGCTGCTGGCGATGCCGCTGCTGGCGCTGCTGCTGCTGCTGCTGCTGGCACTGCTGCTATTACTGGAAGGTACAAGCGCAACAAAAACGTGGCAAGCAACAGCAAAATGCGAAGCTTGCGAAAGCAAAACGTCCTCATCGGTAAGCTTTCTGTTACTTTCGCTTGCATATGTTTTTCCTGCATTTTTTTTCCCTTTCATTATATAGTAAACTTGTCGTCTTTTGTGAGCTCACGGCACCTCACGTCCCTGCCCTTCCTATATTCTCTCTCTGCCCCTCTTTCCTACCTCGCTCCTTCTCCATCTCCCCCTCTCTAATTTTCCAACCTGGAATCACTCCTTCATTTTGCAATAAAACCGTCGGCAAACGACGTCCTGACCACAAGAACAAGCGCGCGTCGATCAAACGCCAGCGCCATGAACCCAAGACAGACTCGTCGGTCAGCATTCTGCATCTATGCCAGCATGTTTGGACTGTCATCTGTTCTTTCATCGACGCCCAACCCATTTGGCTATGGCGCGTTTGGGCGTTAGTGTGCAAGAAAACTAATAGCAAGGAAGCAGACCGACATCCTAGCTAAGCGTATTTGGGTAAAAGAGAGAAAAGGAATGTCAAGTAGCAAAAAAAACCGTAAGATACACTGTACGAGTCATTGACAATGCAACCTGCTATTACTGCTGCTGCTGGCGCTTCTGCTTCTGCTGGCGCTGCTGCTGCTGCCGGCACTGCTGCTGGCGCTGCTGCTGCTGCTGGCGCTGCTGTTGCTGCTGGCACTGCTGCTGCTGCTGGCGCTGCTACTGCTGCTGCTGGCGCTGCTGCTGCTGCTGCTGGCGCTGCTGTAAGCACTGCTGCTGCTGCTGCTGGCGTTGCTGCTGCTGCAGCTGGAGCTACTGCTGCTGGCACTGCTGCTGCTGATGCTGGCGCTGCTGCTACTGCTGACGCTGTTGCTGCTGGCGATGCCGCTGCTGGCGCTGCTGCTGCTGACGCAGGTGAAGTCGGAAACGCAGGTAAAATCGGAAGTGCCGCTGAAGTGTGCCAGGACCCTCTGCCAGGGAGTGTTCGAGAAAGCTAATGTTCTGTTCTGTCCCGAATGCGGCCTTCGACGCTTGCGACCGCCGGAGAAGTCGGAAAGTGCCTGTGAAGTGTGCCAGGGAGTGTGCTGCCAGGGAGCTGCTGCAGCAGCTACCTTTGTGCTCGTGAAGTGTGCCAGGACTGGCTGCAAGGGAGTGTTCGAGAAAGCTAACGTTCTGTTCTGTCCCAAATGCGGTAGATAGATAGATAGATAAATAGATAAATAGATAGATAGATAGATAGATAGATAGATAGATAGGTAGGTACATGAGATATCGCAAAAGGAATGTAGTCCTTGCAAAGGAACGCAGTTTCACATCAAGCAGCAATTTGTGTACCCAGCATGTGTCCGGGATGGGAATCACTGCGTGCAATCGCCAGGGAATTCGGCAACAGCAGCAGCGACGGAAGCGGTGGTGGCGGAAGCGGTGGTAGCGGGGTCTGCAGCGGCGGCGGCGACAGCAGTGGCAGCGGCGGCAGCACTTCTACACTTTCTGCAGGCTTAGAATGGCATTGTCAATAGTGGCGGCGGAAGCGATGGCGGCGGAAGCGGTGGTGGCGGGGTCTGCAGCGGCGGCGGCGACAGCAGTGGCAGCGGCGGCAGCACTTCTACACTTTCTGCATGCTTATGGACAGACTGCTTCCGATTCCGTACATAAGACACTTTTGCAAGCAATATCTCGGGCAATGCCCGAGTTTGACTCAGCCCGCTTCCAACGTATAATATTAAGAGAAAATGCTGCGTGCCCAACCTCGTAGCCGTAGTGCTCTGTTTTGCCGGTGTCGTTCTTTGCAGTGTTGTTATAGCTTTCTGCCTTGGCGCCGTTGCAGGAGCGGAATGCGATCTAAAACTCATTTTTGGTATTATGAGTAAAACTATTTTTCATCCGGGGCGCCCCACTTTGCAAACTACTCCATATACTCTGTCCGCAAAAGTGGGGTAGCCAACTGAGTGGGAGTTTAGTTGCATCATTATCCTGCCTTTCCAAAACTTTTCTCCTCCGGTCATGCACTTCGCAAGTACTTAGCAGTGGGAGTTCCCTTGTCCGATTATGTTATTACTGAATGCTGGCAATAGGATGGTGACTGAGGCCTAGTGAATGTTGACTTACTAAAATATTCTTTATAAGAATCTAACAAGCTCTTCCTTGCTAGCGTCGTGGTGTGCCTTGCCGCCGTGGTGCCTTGCCGCCATCACTGCGCCATATACACAGCGTCTAGATCTTCCTCTTTGTTTTCCTTAGGAAGAAAGCAGACCGACATCCTAGCCAAGCGCATTTGGGATAAGAGAGAGAAAAGGAATGCCAAGTAGCAAAAAATCCGTAAGATACACTGTAAGATTCACTGACAATGCAACCTGCTATTACTGCTGCTGTTGGCGCTGCTGCTTCTGCCGGCGCTGCTGCTGCTGCTGCCGGCGCTGCTGCTGGCGCTGCTGTTGTTGCTGCAGCTGGCGCTGCTGCTGCTGCTGCTGCTGCTGCTGGCGCTGCTGCTGGCGCTGCTGCTGCTGCTGCTGCTGGCGCTGCTGCTGCTGGTGCTGGCGCTGCTGGTGCTGCTGCTGCTGCTGGCGCTGCTGCTGCTGCTGGCGCTGCTGCTGCTGGCGCTGCTGCTGCTGGCGCTGCTGCTGCTGATGCTGGCGCTGCTGCTGCTGGCGCTGCTGCTGCTGATGCTGGCGCTGCTGCTGCTGCTGTCGCTGCTGCTGCTGCCGGCGCTGCTGCTGGCGCTGCTGCTGCTGGCGCTGCTGTTGTTGCTGCAGCTGGCGCTGCTGCTGCTGCTGGCGCTGCTGCTGCTGCTGGCGCTGCTGCTGCTGCTGGCGCTGCTGCTGCTGCTGGCGCTGCTGCTGCTGCTGCTGGCGCTGCTGCTGCTGGCGCTGCTGCTGCTGGCGCTGACGCTGCTGATGCTGGCGCTGCTGCTAATACTGACGCGGCTGCTGCTGGCGATGCCGCTGCTGGCGCTGCTGCTGCTGCTGCTGCTGGCACTGCTGCTATTACTGGAAGGTACAAGCGCAACAAAAACGTGGCAAGCAACAGCAAAATGCGAAGCTTGCGAAAGCAAAACGTCCTCATCGGTAAGCTTTCTGTTACTTTCGCTTGCATATGTTTTTCCTGCATTTTTTTTCCCTTTCATTATATAGTAAACTTGTCGTCTTTTGTGAGCTCACGGCACCTCACGTCCCTGCCCTTCCTATATTCTCTCTCTGCCCCTCTTTCCTACCTCGCTCCTTCTCCATCTCCCCCTCTCTAATTTTCCAACCTGGAATCACTCCTTCATTTTGCAATAAAACCGTCGGCAAACGACGTCCTGACCACAAGAACAAGCGCGCGTCGATCAAACGCCAGCGCCATGAACCCAAGACAGACTCGTCGGTCAGCATTCTGCATCTATGCCAGCATGTTTGGACTGTCATCTGTTCTTTCATCGACGCCCAACCCATTTGGCTATGGCGCGTTTGGGCGTTAGTGTGCAAGAAAACTAATAGCAAGGAAGCAGACCGACATCCTAGCTAAGCGTATTTGGGTAAAAGAGAGAAAAGGAATGTCAAGTAGCAAAAAAAACCGTAAGATACACTGTACGAGTCATTGACAATGCAACCTGCTATTACTGCTGCTGCTGGCGCTTCTGCTTCTGCTGGCGCTGCTGCTGCTGCCGGCACTGCTGCTGGCGCTGCTGCTGCTGCTGGCGCTGCTGTTGCTGCTGGCACTGCTGCTGCTGCTGGCGCTGCTACTGCTGCTGCTGGCGCTGCTGCTGCTGCTGCTGGCGCTGCTGTAAGCACTGCTGCTGCTGCTGCTGGCGTTGCTGCTGCTGCAGCTGGAGCTACTGCTGCTGGCACTGCTGCTGCTGATGCTGGCGCTGCTGCTACTGCTGACGCTGTTGCTGCTGGCGATGCCGCTGCTGGCGCTGCTGCTGCTGACGCAGGTGAAGTCGGAAACGCAGGTAAAATCGGAAGTGCCGCTGAAGTGTGCCAGGACCCTCTGCCAGGGAGTGTTCGAGAAAGCTAATGTTCTGTTCTGTCCCGAATGCGGCCTTCGACGCTTGCGACCGCCGGAGAAGTCGGAAAGTGCCTGTGAAGTGTGCCAGGGAGTGTGCTGCCAGGGAGCTGCTGCAGCAGCTACCTTTGTGCTCGTGAAGTGTGCCAGGACTGGCTGCAAGGGAGTGTTCGAGAAAGCTAACGTTCTGTTCTGTCCCAAATGCGGTAGATAGATAGATAGATAAATAGATAAATAGATAGATAGATAGATAGATAGATAGATAGATAGGTAGGTACATGAGATATCGCAAAAGGAATGTAGTCCTTGCAAAGGAACGCAGTTTCACATCAAGCAGCAATTTGTGTACCCAGCATGTGTCCGGGATGGGAATCACTGCGTGCAATCGCCAGGGAATTCGGCAACAGCAGCAGCGACGGAAGCGGTGGTGGCGGAAGCGGTGGTAGCGGGGTCTGCAGCGGCGGCGGCGACAGCAGTGGCAGCGGCGGCAGCACTTCTACACTTTCTGCAGGCTTAGAATGGCATTGTCAATAGTGGCGGCGGAAGCGATGGCGGCGGAAGCGGTGGTGGCGGGGTCTGCAGCGGCGGCGGCGACAGCAGTGGCAGCGGCGGCAGCACTTCTACACTTTCTGCATGCTTATGGACAGACTGCTTCCGATTCCGTACATAAGACACTTTTGCAAGCAATATCTCGGGCAATGCCCGAGTTTGACTCAGCCCGCTTCCAACGTATAATATTAAGAGAAAATGCTGCGTGCCCAACCTCGTAGCCGTAGTGCTCTGTTTTGCCGGTGTCGTTCTTTGCAGTGTTGTTATAGCTTTCTGCCTTGGCGCCGTTGCAGGAGCGGAATGCGATCTAAAACTCATTTTTGGTATTATGAGTAAAACTATTTTTCATCCGGGGCGCCCCACTTTGCAAACTACTCCATATACTCTGTCCGCAAAAGTGGGGTAGCCAACTGAGTGGGAGTTTAGTTGCATCATTATCCTGCCTTTCCAAAACTTTTCTCCTCCGGTCATGCACTTCGCAAGTACTTAGCAGTGGGAGTTCCCTTGTCCGATTATGTTATTACTGAATGCTGGCAATAGGATGGTGACTGAGGCCTAGTGAATGTTGACTTACTAAAATAGTCTTTATAAGAATCTAACCAGCTCTTCCTTGCTAGCGTCGTGGTGTGCCTTGCCGCCGTGGTGCCTTGCCGCCATCACTGCGCCATATACACAGCGTCTAGATCTTCCTCTTTGTTTTCCTTAGGAAGAAAGCAGACCGACATCCTAGCCAAGCGCATTTGGGATAAGAGAGAGAAAAGGAATGCCAAGTAGCAAAAAATCCGTAAGATACACTGTAAGATTCACTGACAATGCAACCTGCTATTACTGCTGCTGTTGGCGCTGCTGCTTCTGCCGGCGCTGCTGCTGCTGCTGCCGGCGCTGCTGCTGGCGCTGCTGTTGTTGCTGCAGCTGGCGCTGCTGCTGCTGCTGCTGCTGCTGGCGCTGCTGCTGGCGCTGCTGCTGCTGCTGCTGCTGGCGCTGCTGCTGCTGGTGCTGGCGCTGCTGGTGCTGCTGCTGCTGCTGGCGCTGCTGCTGCTGCTGGCGCTGCTGCTGCTGGCGCTGCTGCTGCTGGCGCTGCTGCTGCTGATGCTGGCGCTGCTGCTGCTGGCGCTGCTGCTGCTGATGCTGGCGCTGCTGCTGCTGCTGTCGCTGCTGCTGCTGCCGGCGCTGCTGCTGGCGCTGCTGCTGCTGGCGCTGCTGTTGTTGCTGCAGCTGGCGCTGCTGCTGCTGCTGGCGCTGCTGCTGCTGCTGGCGCTGCTGCTGCTGCTGGCGCTGCTGCTGCTGCTGGCGCTGCTGCTGCTGCTGCTGGCGCTGCTGCTGCTGGCGCTGCTGCTGCTGGCGCTGACGCTGCTGATGCTGGCGCTGCTGCTAATACTGACGCGGCTGCTGCTGGCGATGCCGCTGCTGGCGCTGCTGCTGCTGCTGCTGCTGGCACTGCTGCTATTACTGGAAGGTACAAGCGCAACAAAAACGTGGCAAGCAACAGCAAAATGCGAAGCTTGCGAAAGCAAAACGTCCTCATCGGTAAGCTTTCTGTTACTTTCGCTTGCATATGTTTTTCCTGCATTTTTTTCCCTTTCATTATATAGTAAACTTGTCGTCTTTTGTGAGCTCACGGCACCTCACGTCCCTGCCCTTCCTATATTCTCTCTCTGCCCCTCTTTCCTACCTCGCTCCTTCTCCATCTCCCCCTCTCTAATTTTCCAACCTGGAATCACTCCTTCATTTTGCAATAAAACCGTCGGCAAACGACGTCCTGACCACAAGAACAAGCGCGCGTCGATCAAACGCCAGCGCCATGAACCCAAGACAGACTCGTCGGTCAGCATTCTGCATCTATGCCAGCATGTTTGGACTGTCATCTGTTCTTTCATCGACGCCCAACCCATTTGGCTATGGCGCGTTTGGGCGTTAGTGTGCAAGAAAACTAATAGCAAGGAAGCAGACCGACATCCTAGCTAAGCGTATTTGGGTAAAAGAGAGAAAAGGAATGTCAAGTAGCAAAAAAAACCGTAAGATACACTGTACGAGTCATTGACAATGCAACCTGCTATTACTGCTGCTGCTGGCGCTTCTGCTTCTGCTGGCGCTGCTGCTGCTGCCGGCACTGCTGCTGGCGCTGCTGCTGCTGCTGGCGCTGCTGTTGCTGCTGGCACTGCTGCTGCTGCTGGCGCTGCTACTGCTGCTGCTGGCGCTGCTGCTGCTGCTGCTGGCGCTGCTGTAAGCACTGCTGCTGCTGCTGCTGGCGTTGCTGCTGCTGCAGCTGGAGCTACTGCTGCTGGCACTGCTGCTGCTGATGCTGGCGCTGCTGCTACTGCTGACGCTGTTGCTGCTGGCGATGCCGCTGCTGGCGCTGCTGCTGCTGACGCAGGTGAAGTCGGAAACGCAGGTAAAATCGGAAGTGCCGCTGAAGTGTGCCAGGACCCTCTGCCAGGGAGTGTTCGAGAAAGCTAATGTTCTGTTCTGTCCCGAATGCGGCCTTCGACGCTTGCGACCGCCGGAGAAGTCGGAAAGTGCCTGTGAAGTGTGCCAGGGAGTGTGCTGCCAGGGAGCTGCTGCAGCAGCTACCTTTGTGCTCGTGAAGTGTGCCAGGACTGGCTGCAAGGGAGTGTTCGAGAAAGCTAACGTTCTGTTCTGTCCCAAATGCGGTAGATAGATAGATAGATAAATAGATAAATAGATAGATAGATAGATAGATAGATAGGTAGGTACATGAGATATCGCAAAAGGAATGTAGTCCTTGCAAAGGAACGCAGTTTCACATCAAGCAGCAATTTGTGTACCCAGCATGTGTCCGGGATGGGAATCACTGCGTGCAATCGCCAGGGAATTCGGCAACAGCAGCAGCGACGGAAGCGGTGGTGGCGGAAGCGGTGGTAGCGGGGTCTGCAGCGGCGGCGGCGACAGCAGTGGCAGCGGCGGCAGCACTTCTACACTTTCTGCAGGCTTAGAATGGCATTGTCAATAGTGGCGGCGGAAGCGATGGCGGCGGAAGCGGTGGTGGCGGGGTCTGCAGCGGCGGCGGCGACAGCAGTGGCAGCGGCGGCAGCACTTCTACACTTTCTGCATGCTTATGGACAGACTGCTTCCGATTCCGTACATAAGACACTTTTGCAAGCAATATCTCGGGCAATGCCCGAGTTTGACTCAGCCCGCTTCCAACGTATAATATTAAGAGAAAATGCTGCGTGCCCAACCTCGTAGCCGTAGTGCTCTGTTTTGCCGGTGTCGTTCTTTGCAGTGTTGTTATAGCTTTCTGCCTTGGCGCCGTTGCAGGAGCGGAATGCGATCTAAAACTCATTTTTTGTATTATGAGTAAAACTATTTTTCATCCGGGGCGCCCCACTTTGCAAACTACTCCATATACTCTGTCCGCAAAAGTGGGGTAGCCAACTGAGTGGGAGTTTAGTTGCATCATTATCCTGCCTTTCCAAAACTTTTCTCCTCCGGTCATGCACTTCGCAAGTACTTAGCAGTGGGAGTTCCCTTGTCCGATTATGTTATTACTGAATGCTGGCAATAGGATGGTGACTGAGGCCTAGTGAATGTTGACTTACTAAAATATTCTTTATAAGAATCTAACAAGCTCTTCCTTGCTAGCGTCGTGGTGTGCCTTGCCGCCGTGGTGCCTTGCCGCCATCACTGCGCCATATACACAGCGTCTAGATCTTCCTCTTTGTTTTCCTTAGGAAGAAAGCAGACCGACATCCTAGCCAAGCGCATTTGGGATAAGAGAGAGAAAAGGAATGCCAAGTAGCAAAAAACCGTAAGATACACTGTACGATTCACTGACAATGCAACCTGCTATTACTGCTGCTGTTGGCGCTGCTGCTTCTGCTGGCGCTGCTGCTGCTGCTGCAGGCGCTGCTGCTGGCGCTGCTGTTGTTGCTGCAGCTGGCGCTGCTGCTGCTGCTGCTGCTGCTGCTGGCGCTGCTGCTGGCGCTGCTGCTGCTGCTGCTGCTGGCGCTGCTGCTGCTGCTGGCGCTGCTGCTGCTGCTGGCGCTGCTGCTGGCGCTGCTGCTGCTGCTGGCGTTGCTGCTGCTACTGGCGCTGCTGCTGCTGCTGGCGTTGCTGCTGCTGATGCTGGCGCTGCTGCTGCTGGCGCTGACGCTGCTGATGCTGGCGCTGCTGCTAATACTGACGCGGCTGCTGCTGGCGATGCCGCTGCTGGCGCTGCTGCTGCTGCTGCTGCTGGCACTGCTGCTATTACTGGAAGGTACAAGCGCAACAAAAACGTGGCAAGCAACAGCAAAATGCGAAGCTTGCGAAAGCAAAACGTCCTCATCGGTAAGCTTTCTGTTACTTTCGCTTGCATATGTTTTTCCTGCATTTTTTTCCCTTTCATTATATAGTAAACTTGTCGTCTTTTGTGAGCTCACGGCACCTCACGTCCCTGCCCTTCCTATATTCTCTCTCTGCCCCTCTTTCCTACCTCGCTCCTTCTCCATCTCCCCCTCTCTAATTTTCCAACCTGGAATCACTCCTTCATTTTGCAATAAAACCGTCGGCAAACGACGTCCTGACCACAAGAACAAGCGCGCGTCGATCAAACGCCAGCGCCATGAACCCAAGACAGACTCGTCGGTCAGCATTCTGCATCTATGCCAGCATGTTTGGACTGTCATCTGTTCTTTCATCGACGCCCAACCCATTTGGCTATGGCGCGTTTGGGCGTTAGTGTGCAAGAAAACTAATAGCAAGGAAGCAGACCGACATCCTAGCTAAGCGTATTTGGGTAAAAGAGAGAAAAGGAATGTCAAGTAGCAAAAAAAACCGTAAGATACACTGTACGAGTCATTGACAATGCAACCTGCTATTACTGCTGCTGCTGGCGCTTCTGCTTCTGCTGGCGCTGCTGCTGCTGCCGGCACTGCTGCTGGCGCTGCTGCTGCTGCTGGCGCTGCTGTTGCTGCTGGCACTGCTGCTGCTGCTGGCGCTGCTACTGCTGCTGCTGGCGCTGCTGCTGCTGCTGCTGGCGCTGCTGTAAGCACTGCTGCTGCTGCTGCTGGCGTTGCTGCTGCTGCAGCTGGAGCTACTGCTGCTGGCACTGCTGCTGCTGATGCTGGCGCTGCTGCTACTGCTGACGCTGTTGCTGCTGGCGATGCCGCTGCTGGCGCTGCTGCTGCTGACGCAGGTGAAGTCGGAAACGCAGGTAAAATCGGAAGTGCCGCTGAAGTGTGCCAGGACCCTCTGCCAGGGAGTGTTCGAGAAAGCTAATGTTCTGTTCTGTCCCGAATGCGGCCTTCGACGCTTGCGACCGCCGGAGAAGTCGGAAAGTGCCTGTGAAGTGTGCCAGGGAGTGTGCTGCCAGGGAGCTGCTGCAGCAGCTACCTTTGTGCTCGTGAAGTGTGCCAGGACTGGCTGCAAGGGAGTGTTCGAGAAAGCTAACGTTCTGTTCTGTCCCAAATGCGGTAGATAGATAGATAGATAAATAGATAAATAGATAGATAGATAGATAGATAGATAGGTAGGTACATGAGATATCGCAAAAGGAATGTAGTCCTTGCAAAGGAACGCAGTTTCACATCAAGCAGCAATTTGTGTACCCAGCATGTGTCCGGGATGGGAATCACTGCGTGCAATCGCCAGGGAATTCGGCAACAGCAGCAGCGACGGAAGCGGTGGTGGCGGAAGCGGTGGTAGCGGGGTCTGCAGCGGCGGCGGCGACAGCAGTGGCAGCGGCGGCAGCACTTCTACACTTTCTGCAGGCTTAGAATGGCATTGTCAATAGTGGCGGCGGAAGCGATGGCGGCGGAAGCGGTGGTGGCGGGGTCTGCAGCGGCGGCGGCGACAGCAGTGGCAGCGGCGGCAGCACTTCTACACTTTCTGCATGCTTATGGACAGACTGCTTCCGATTCCGTACATAAGACACTTTTGCAAGCAATATCTCGGGCAATGCCCGAGTTTGACTCAGCCCGCTTCCAACGTATAATATTAAGAGAAAATGCTGCGTGCCCAACCTCGTAGCCGTAGTGCTCTGTTTTGCCGGTGTCGTTCTTTGCAGTGTTGTTATAGCTTTCTGCCTTGGCGCCGTTGCAGGAGCGGAATGCGATCTAAAACTCATTTTTTGTATTATGAGTAAAACTATTTTTCATCCGGGGCGCCCCACTTTGCAAACTACTCCATATACTCTGTCCGCAAAAGTGGGGTAGCCAACTGAGTGGGAGTTTAGTTGCATCATTATCCTGCCTTTCCAAAACTTTTCTCCTCCGGTCATGCACTTCGCAAGTACTTAGCAGTGGGAGTTCCCTTGTCCGATTATGTTATTACTGAATGCTGGCAATAGGATGGTGACTGAGGCCTAGTGAATGTTGACTTACTAAAATATTCTTTATAAGAATCTAACAAGCTCTTCCTTGCTAGCGTCGTGGTGTGCCTTGCCGCCGTGGTGCCTTGCCGCCATCACTGCGCCATATACACAGCGTCTAGATCTTCCTCTTTGTTTTCCTTAGGAAGAAAGCAGACCGACATCCTAGCCAAGCGCATTTGGGATAAGAGAGAGAAAAGGAATGCCAAGTAGCAAAAAACCGTAAGATACACTGTACGATTCACTGACAATGCAACCTGCTATTACTGCTGCTGTTGGCGCTGCTGCTTCTGCTGGCGCTGCTGCTGCTGCTGCAGGCGCTGCTGCTGGCGCTGCTGTTGTTGCTGCAGCTGGCGCTGCTGCTGCTGCTGCTGCTGCTGCTGGCGCTGCTGCTGGCGCTGCTGCTGCTGCTGCTGCTGGCGCTGCTGCTGCTGCTGCTGGCGCTGCTGCTGCTGCTGCTGGCGCTGCTGCTGGCGCTGCTGCTGCTGCTGGCGTTGCTGCTGCTACTGGCGCTGCTGCTGCTGCTGGCGTTGCTGCTGCTGATGCTGGCGCTGCTGCTGCTGGCGCTGACGCTGCTGATGCTGGCGCTGCTGCTAATACTGACGCTTCTGCTGCTGGCGATGCCGCTGCTGGCGCTGCTGCTGCTGCTGCTGGCACTGCTGCTATTATTGGAAGGTACAAGCGCAACAAAAATGTGGGTCACCCCTCCCCTCCCCCATGTTCGTCCTTCAGTTAAGAGAGGTTTGGGAGAGGGGAGGAGGGGGGAGAGGGTCTATTGCAAAATCATTTATGTTTTTGCAGCATATGCGACGGCGCCGAGATTCAAGCGATGGGCTGGCCGCCCTGGCTCCGCTAGCATCAAGATTCATGTGGTAGTGGCCACGTCGGGGCTTTCCGATCGCTGTTTGCCAGCGCTGGCCCGTGCAGTCATCGGCGCGGAGGAAACCGAGGGGCACAGCTGGCATATCTTTGAGTGCGAAGCAAGATCCCTCGCGCTGGAGGGGCTGAAGCATCGATTGGAACAGCGCCAGGAGGGGCAGCTTGTTGCGGCCGGAGGGGGGGAGGCGCGTGTATGGTCGCTGGAGCAGCCTAAAGCTTTTTTATCACAGCTCAAGCAAGACTTTGAAGTGATTGTGGTAGACGTGAGGGGCAAGGGGCTGCCTCAGTACATCAGGCGCCTCAGCGAGCTGGAAATCCTGTTTAAGCAGCGCGAGCTACCCAATTTTGCGCGGCTGTGTTTTGAGGTGCTAGGGCCTGGTTGCGATTTGCACACCACTCCCAGCGCAGCGCGCTTGGAGTTTGAACAATGGGTGAAGTTCAGGCGCGCGGTCGCCATCCGCCTGGATTCATGGCAAGAGCGTTTCTGTTTGGTGCTAGGGACACAAGGCTCGTTGGCTAGGCTACGACAGCGCGGGCAACCCTTGGCTCTTTTTTTCTTGAAGGCTCGCCTGTGCTGCCAAACCATGCAGTGCTACCTACAAATGAATCCTCCGAAAGAACCGGGGCCGGTAGTTGAGTCCCAACCGCACGCCGCCGTGTCTCCCGGGCCGGATTTGCAAGTGCTACAAGAAATCTTGGACAACACTTGCGACCGCGAGTCGTTACGGGAGTGGTTTGAATACCTCTCTGGCTATTTTTTGATAGACATACCAAGCCAGCAGATGTCCTCGTTCCCGTTGCCCACAGAGCTTTTGGAGCCCACCATCTTGTTCCTAGCCGGCCGAGACGTGCTTGCGCTTGGCAGAACCTCGAAAAATGTTGCCCACCTCAGCGCCAAAGCCTGGGAAAGGGCGACTAGGCGCCTGGACACGGGTGCGAAAGACCTAGCCACAAAATACACCATGCCCGCGCGCCACCAACAGCCTAGCGAATGGAGCAGGCCTTTAGTGCTCTTTCGCACATGCATTTTCCGTAATCCCAGGATCCGTGGCAGCTGGAGGGTGTCGGTTAAAGTTAGGTAAGCTACGATGAAAAAGAAAAAAGAACAACAGCCGAACCCTCGCTTCACGTGTGGGGGCCCGGAGAGCCAAGCATAAAAGCACTCGAAGCGAGACTGTACGCTTTCGACCAAGAGATGACGAAGAACAATTTAGATTGGCGGGTCAGAGAACGCATCAAGATTTTGGAAGGTGCGAAGACTTATCGCTGGCTCTCTCAGATTCTGGAGACAAAGGTGGATTTATCTGCACCTTCAAAGGCCGAGCTTACACACTACCGGCCCGATATTTACACAAAGCCAGACGAGCTTCCGGGCACGCTTGCGTGCCTCCGCGGCCTAGAACCTCCCCCAGCCCCGCGCTAGTGCCAACTTGTCAAAATAGTCTTTGTAAGTGGGGCGCCCCGGATGAAAAATAGTTTTACTCATAATACAAAAAATAAGTTTTAGATCGCATTCCGCTCCTGCAACGGCGCCAAGGCAGAAAACTATAACAACAGTGCAAAGAACGACACCGGCAAAACAGAGCACTACGGCTACGAGGTTGGGCACGCAGCATTTTGTCAAACTACTCCATATACTTTGTCCGCAAAAGTGGGGTAGCCAACTGAGTGGGAGTTTAGTTGCATCATTATCTTGCCTTTCCAAAACTTTTCCTCTCCGGTCATGCACTTCGCAAGTACTTAGCAGTGGGAGTTTCCTTGTCTGATTATGTAAAAAGCATATTACTGAATGCTGGCCATAGGATGGTTACTGAGGCTTAGTGAATGTTGACTTACTAAAATAGTATTTATAAGAATCTAACAAGCTCTTCCTTGCTAGCGTCGTGGTGTGCCTTGCCGCCGTGGTGCCTTGCCGCCATCACTGCGCCATATACACAGCGTCTAGATCTTCCTCTTTGTTTTCCTTAGGAAGAAAGCAGACCGACATCCTAGCCAAGCACATTTGGGATAAGAGAGAGAAAAGGAATGCCAAGTAGCAAAAAAACCGTAAGATACACTGTACGATTCACTGACAATGCAACCTGCTATTACTGCTGCTGCTGGCGCTGCTGCTTCTGCTGGCGCTGCTGCTGCTGCCGGCGCTGCTGCTGGCGCTGCTGTTGTTGCTGCAGCTGGCGCTGCTGCTGCTGCTGGCGCTGCTGCTGCTGCTGCTGCTGGCGCTGCTGCTGGCGCTGCTGCTGCTGGCGCTGCTGCTGCTGCTGCTGCTGGCGCTGCTGCTGCTGGTGCTGGCGCTGCTGGTGCTGCTGCTGCTGCTGGCGCTGCTGCTGCTGCTGGCGCTGCTGCTGCTGGCGCTGCTGCTGCTGGCGCTGCTGCTGCTGATGCTGGCGCTGCTGCTGCTGGCGCTGCTGCTGCTGATGCTGGCGCTGCTGCTGCTGCTGTCGCTGCTGCTGCTGCCGGCGCTGCTGCTGGCGCTGCTGCTGCTGGCGCTGCTGTTGTTGCTGCAGCTGGCGCTGCTGCTGCTGCTGGCGCTGCTGCTGCTGCTGGCGCTGCTGCTGCTGCTGGCGCTGCTGCTGCTGCTGGCGCTGCTGCTGCTGCTGCTGGCGCTGCTGCTGCTGGCGCTGCTGCTGCTGGCGCTGACGCTGCTGATGCTGGCGCTGCTGCTAATACTGACGCGGCTGCTGCTGGCGATGCCGCTGCTGGCGCTGCTGCTGCTGCTGCTGCTGGCACTGCTGCTATTACTGGAAGGTACAAGCGCAACAAAAACGTGGCAAGCAACAGCAAAATGCGAAGCTTGCGAAAGCAAAACGTCCTCATCGGTAAGCTTTCTGTTACTTTCGCTTGCATATGTTTTTCCTGCATTTTTTTTCCCTTTCATTATATAGTAAACTTGTCGTCTTTTGTGAGCTCACGGCACCTCACGTCCCTGCCCTTCCTATATTCTCTCTCTGCCCCTCTTTCCTACCTCGCTCCTTCTCCATCTCCCCCTCTCTAATTTTCCAACCTGGAATCACTCCTTCATTTTGCAATAAAACCGTCGGCAAACGACGTCCTGACCACAAGAACAAGCGCGCGTCGATCAAACGCCAGCGCCATGAACCCAAGACAGACTCGTCGGTCAGCATTCTGCATCTATGCCAGCATGTTTGGACTGTCATCTGTTCTTTCATCGACGCCCAACCCATTTGGCTATGGCGCGTTTGGGCGTTAGTGTGCAAGAAAACTAATAGCAAGGAAGCAGACCGACATCCTAGCTAAGCGTATTTGGGTAAAAGAGAGAAAAGGAATGTCAAGTAGCAAAAAAAAACCGTAAGATACACTGTACGAGTCATTGACAATGCAACCTGCTATTACTGCTGCTGCTGGCGCTTCTGCTTCTGCTGGCGCTGCTGCTGCTGCCGGCACTGCTGCTGGCGCTGCTGCTGCTGCTGGCGCTGCTGTTGCTGCTGGCACTGCTGCTGCTGCTGGCGCTGCTACTGCTGCTGCTGGCGCTGCTGCTGCTGCTGCTGGCGCTGCTGTAAGCACTGCTGCTGCTGCTGCTGGCGTTGCTGCTGCTGCAGCTGGAGCTACTGCTGCTGGCACTGCTGCTGCTGATGCTGGCGCTGCTGCTACTGCTGACGCTGTTGCTGCTGGCGATGCCGCTGCTGGCGCTGCTGCTGCTGACGCAGGTGAAGTCGGAAACGCAGGTAAAATCGGAAGTGCCGCTGAAGTGTGCCAGGACCCTCTGCCAGGGAGTGTTCGAGAAAGCTAATGTTCTGTTCTGTCCCGAATGCGGCCTTCGACGCTTGCGACCGCCGGAGAAGTCGGAAAGTGCCTGTGAAGTGTGCCAGGGAGTGTGCTGCCAGGGAGCTGCTGCAGCAGCTACCTTTGTGCTCGTGAAGTGTGCCAGGACTGGCTGCAAGGGAGTGTTCGAGAAAGCTAACGTTCTGTTCTGTCCCAAATGCGGTAGATAGATAGATAGATAAATAGATAAATAGATAGATAGATAGATAGATAGATAGGTAGGTACATGAGATATCGCAAAAGGAATGTAGTCCTTGCAAAGGAACGCAGTTTCACATCAAGCAGCAATTTGTGTACCCAGCATGTGTCCGGGATGGGAATCACTGCGTGCAATCGCCAGGGAATTCGGCAACAGCAGCAGCGACGGAAGCGGTGGTGGCGGAAGCGGTGGTAGCGGGGTCTGCAGCGGCGGCGGCGACAGCAGTGGCAGCGGCGGCAGCACTTCTACACTTTCTGCAGGCTTAGAATGGCATTGTCAATAGTGGCGGCGGAAGCGATGGCGGCGGAAGCGGTGGTGGCGGGGTCTGCAGCGGCGGCGGCGACAGCAGTGGCAGCGGCGGCAGCACTTCTACACTTTCTGCATGCTTATGGACAGACTGCTTCCGATTCCGTACATAAGACACTTTTGCAAGCAATATCTCGGGCAATGCCCGAGTTTGACTCAGCCCGCTTCCAACGTATAATATTAAGAGAAAATGCTGCGTGCCCAACCTCGTAGCCGTAGTGCTCTGTTTTGCCGGTGTCGTTCTTTGCAGTGTTGTTATAGCTTTCTGCCTTGGCGCCGTTGCAGGAGCGGAATGCGATCTAAAACTCATTTTTGGTATTATGAGTAAAACTATTTTTCATCCGGGGCGCCCCACTTTGCAAACTACTCCATATACTCTGTCCGCAAAAGTGGGGTAGCCAACTGAGTGGGAGTTTAGTTGCATCATTATCCTGCCTTTCCAAAACTTTTCTCCTCCGGTCATGCACTTCGCAAGTACTTAGCAGTGGGAGTTCCCTTGTCCGATTATGTTATTACTGAATGCTGGCAATAGGATGGTGACTGAGGCCTAGTGAATGTTGACTTACTAAAATATTCTTTATAAGAATCTAACAAGCTCTTCCTTGCTAGCGTCGTGGTGTGCCTTGCCGCCGTGGTGCCTTGCCGCCATCACTGCGCCATATACACAGCGTCTAGATCTTCCTCTTTGTTTTCCTTAGGAAGAAAGCAGACCGACATCCTAGCCAAGCGCATTTGGGATAAGAGAGAGAAAAGGAATGCCAAGTAGCAAAAAATCCGTAAGATACACTGTACGATTCACTGACAATGCAACCTGCTATTACTGCTGCTGTTGGCGCTGCTGCTTCTGCTGGCGCTGCTGCTGCTGCTGCAGGCGCTGCTGCTGGCGCTGCTGTTGTTGCTGCAGCTGGCGCTGCTGCTGCTGCTGCTGCTGCTGCTGGCGCTGCTGCTGGCGCTGCTGCTGCTGCTGCTGGCGCTGCTGCTGCTGCTGGCGCTGCTGCTGCTGCTGGCGCTGCTGCTGGCGCTGCTGCTGCTGCTGGCGTTGCTGCTGCTACTGGCGCTGCTGCTGCTGCTGGCGTTGCTGCTGCTGATGCTGGCGCTGCTGCTGCTGGCGCTGACGCTGCTGATGCTGGCGCTGCTGCTAATACTGACGCTTCTGCTGCTGGCGATGCCGCTGCTGGCGCTGCTGCTGCTGCTGCTGGCACTGCTGCTATTATTGGAAGGTACAAGCGCAACAAAAATGTGGGTCACCCCTCCCCTCCCCCATGTTCGTCCTTCAGTTAAGAGAGGTTTGGGAGAGGGGAGGAGGGGGGAGAGGGTCTATTGCAAAATCATTTATGTTTTTGCAGCATATGCGACGGCGCCGAGATTCAAGCGATGGGCTGGCCGCCCTGGCTCCGCTAGCATCAAGATTCATGTGGTAGTGGCCACGTCGGGGCTTTCCGATCGCTGTTTGCCAGCGCTGGCCCGTGCAGTCATCGGCGCGGAGGAAACCGAGGGGCACAGCTGGCATATCTTTGAGTGCGAAGCAAGATCCCTCGCGCTGGAGGGGCTGAAGCATCGATTGGAACAGCGCCAGGAGGGGCAGCTTGTTGCGGCCGGAGGGGGGGAGGCGCGTGTATGGTCGCTGGAGCAGCCTAAAGCTTTTTTATCACAGCTCAAGCAAGACTTTGAAGTGATTGTGGTAGACGTGAGGGGCAAGGGGCTGCCTCAGTACATCAGGCGCCTCAGCGAGCTGGAAATCCTGTTTA
>WBZZ01002532.1:42500-48985 GCA_019918135.1 Paulinella micropora | reverse complement strand
AATTCTAAATAATTCATTTGTGGCACCATAGTAAAATATGTGATTATCAGTTGAAGCATTAACATTATAAATCAATGTATTACTAGCAATACCAAATCCATAAAATCCAGTTGTTGATGGTGTTCCACTATCATACAAAACCAGTTTATTGTTTGCCAACGCACTTCTATCAATAAACACACTTTTACCCGCTCCTACTACTACATTGTCGCTTGTTGTTAATGTTGTTGTTGATATCCCCGCACTAGCCGTTATCAATCCTTTCGTCCATAAAGTCCCGTTTGCCCCATTTAATGACATTAACAATTGTTCGGACGAGTTCTCCCATATAAATCCATCGGTTGAAACATTACTTACCCTAAATCTAACGGCGAAAGAAGTGAAATCGTTGCCAGCAACCGCAGACCCTCCTGCTAGACTTCTGGTATTTGCACCTCCTCCATTTGATGCCATATAAATACCATAATTTGTATTACCAGTGTCCCACACAAATATTCCTCTTGTATTGCCTCCATTCGTATTTCCTTGTATAACTATGCTAGAACCTCCTGTCGCTGTTGATAGTCCGCTCGCCGTTGCGGTTGTTGTTGATATTCCAGCAGTCGCCGTTAATGTAGTTCCCGTTATTGTTCCAGCACTTGTTATGTTGTTAGAGTTCATATCCAGTCCTCCATAAAACCGCATACCGCCAGCATTGTTAAAACGGACAATGTCAGACGAAGCACTTTTATTATCCAAAAGTTTTGAAATATAAAGTCCCGCCCCTTTTACATCAGATGCTACATTCGTAAATACATAACCTCGTTGGTTCGCGGTTCCGCTTGTAGCAGTATTTAAAATAAATAAGAAATACTGATAATCACCTGACGTCTGTGAAAAGAATATGTCTCCTCCATTTTGGTTTAATATCCTCGCCCCATTATATGTTATATTTCCACCATTAGTGATAGTTTGATTATTAAAATCGGCATTGTTCGTTAAAGTTAGATATTTTATCACAGTGCTCGCCCCATTAAATGTTTTGCTTCCTGTTATGGTTTGGTCTGTTGATAGTTTTACATTTTGCCCGTCCAATGTGTCCGTATACCCTTTTGTCGCTCCGTCTGTTGATAATGTCGGAGTTCCAAGGTTGGCTATTTTGCTACTATTACAATCTAGCCCAGAAGCATTTACCCAACCGACGATTGTCCCGTCAATAATAAACTTATTTTTTTCGCAGAAATTTCAAAGTTGTAATATGTTGCTGTTTTCATATCCAAACTAGCAATTGACCCGATATTACTGGTAGAATTGAAAACGATAAATGTGCCCTTTGTTGTTGAATTGATTGAATTTCCCGTTATTTCAACACCACTGCTATATGTCTTAATTCCTGCTATGGTTTGGTTTCCTGTTAGTTTCACATTTTGCCCGTCTAATGTATCCACATAACTTTTGTTTGCTCCGTCCGTTGTTGCTGATGGTGTGGCTAAGTTTGTTATTTTGTTGTTATTCAAAGATAGTGTAGTGCCAGATGCGGTTATAATTACATTATTGCCTGAATATAACTCTACATACGACCCCGTTATTTGTATCGGATACCAAGTCGCTGTTGCTGTCTTTTGTGCGGCAATCATTCCTATTTTTGTATCAAAGGCTATGCCAATGCCGTCAAAAGTAGTTGGATTGGATGAACCACTTACTTCCAAAGTTGATGTAAATTTTTTGTTCCCTGCTATGGTTTGGTCTCCTGTTAGTTTAACCACCGAAGTGTCAAGAGTAGAAACATCCACACCATCAACAAGATTCACATTTGTTATGCTTTGACTTTTCATATCAATCCACGCACTAGCATTTATTATGTTGCTGAATGTTTTGGTTCCTGCTATAGTTTGGTCTCCTGTTAGTTTGACGACTGCAGTATCAAGGGCAGAAACATCCACACCATCAACATTACCAACATTTGTAATAGCAAAACCACCCATATTTAAACTACCCGTCATAGCCGTTGTGCCGTCCTTTGCTAATTTTGTATCGGTATATGCTTTTGTTGAAGCATCACCATCATAGAATGGTGCGGGCAGTCCGCTGATTGCAGTCGTGCTGTTAAAATTTAAAACATTATTTGTCAATGTCATTCCACCCCCTGTTGTTGGAGCAAAAAGTATGGACGAGCCTACAAAAGATAATGGATAGCCCATTGCGCCACCTGCCTCCGACGAATAGATAGAGCCCATATTATTGTTATAATTGAAGAATAACTTACCTGTGTTTAATGGATTTGAGTCTTTTACGGCCACATAAGTAGTAAATGTTTTGTTTCCTGTTATTGTTTGGTCTCCTGTTAGTTTAACGACTGAAGTATCAAGAGCCGAAACATCAACACCATCAACAAGATTAACATTTGTTATGCTTTGGCTTTTCATATCAATACCCGCACTAGCATTTATTATACTGCTAAATGTCTTAATTCCTCCTATGGTTTGGTCACCTGTTAGTTTTACCACAGAACTATCAAGAGCCGAAACATCAACACCATCAACATTACCAACATTTGCTACATTAAAACTTCCCATATTCAAATCTCCAAACATCATAGTGAGGCCATCCAATCTAAGAAAAGGTGAGTTTGTATTGCGCCATTGTCCTGTGCTATAAATGAAGTTGGTTATTTGTGGGTGTGCCTGTTATGACTACATCCGTTAATTTATCCAATTCAAAGTCGCTTATATAACTTGAATTTAATGTAGCAAATGAAGTATTGCCTAGCCCATCCGTTTTTAATATTTGATTAGCCGTGCCGTCCGCTATTGGTAAGTCGTATTCGTTATTAATTGACACATAACCAGTATCAGATATCAACAAAGAATAGTTATTATTTCGCGACGATATTGTTATGTCGTCTGTCCTTGCTTGGACTGAGTTTGCTTCTATGTGGTCGCCGTATAATACTCCATCAACTTCTAAATCCTCGTCTATTATCACAGAGCCGTAATAGTGATATGCCCACGGATTTCCTAAATGGTTCATAATTTAATAGAATTATTTTATATTCAATCTTATATTATAAGATTATATATATATTTAGTCTTAAAAAAATGAATATATTTGGCCGTTCGCAAGAGCAACAATCTATTGACACAAAAACAATCGCGGTCGTGGCTACCCCGACATTAACAAGAAACATTCAAAATGCGTATGTTGGTCTTGATATGCGCTCGTGGATGACTAGCTCAACATTTACAACTCTATGCACGGGCGGATATGGTAGCAAAACAATATCAAGTTTAGGATATGGTTATTTTGTTAATGTAGCATTTCGTGGGTCTTTGAATTTATCCGCGCCGACTGGCATAGCAACATTCCAATTTTGGTTCCATATCACAGATGGCACGAATACATATGATTATTATACCGAAGTGCTAAATTATACAACCGCCATTGATTATAAGTCTTTTGATTGTGTGTGGCTAATCCAAAGATATGGAGTTCAAATGAATTTGACTTGGCAGATGACGTGTCCAAACCCCTCGGACACTACCAACAACCGCACTATACGAATTGTAGATAATACAACAAATGATGCTCTGGTAACGTATGCGACTGGCGCACCATTAACCATAGAAGTGTATTATAAATCAGCGTCTGCGGAGCCTGTATCTTTCAAACCTTCATATTTCAATATTGATGTAATGCGAGATATAGCACTAACCGCCTCTTACACATGAAACCTATCATACATATCTTTTAATGTCGTGAGTTTGCCCTCGTGTTGAGATAAAACATGGCGGAAAAACGTCTTATAATCTAACTTACCATATTTAAGAATGGGGCGTTGCTCTGGTGGTATGTGTGCGTATCTACTCTCGTGCCATTTCTTCATATCCTCCTGTAATATGGTGCGGTCTTCCACTTTCATATACAAGAAATTAAACGGGTCTTTTGATACTTTCAAATGTGCCGTTATTATTTCATAGTAACTATACCCGCTCTCGGGCGGATTTCGCTTTGCTTTAATCGGCAATTCTTTTTTCGCCAATTCTTCTCCTACGTTGGCCTTGATTTCAGTAATACCAGTTTCCTTCAAATCACTTTCTTTAAAAGGCGTAAATTCTTCTGGTTCGTCAAAAGCAACATTCTTCAATGTATCAACGGGGGCAATGAAACTTCAACGTTATCACCCCGCGGGAGTTGTTCGGGTCGGTATTTTTCGTAAAATGCGACGATATCAGTTTTAAGTGATTTGCTTGTTGGTGGTTTAATATCACTACTTGAATGAGTCCATTTTTCTATCGCATCTAAATAGTTTTGCTTAGTAGATAACATACTATATTAACTACAAGAAAAAAAAATCCGTTTTTATATATTGTTTATTCATCGTCGTCGTCGTCGTCGTCAAAAGTCCATTCATTATCACCATAAATAACCTTCCATTGATTTTTACATTCTTCTAAAGTTGGCAAATCTACGTATCTAACTCGCGTGCCTGCTTCCATCGTTTTCTTCTTTTCTACCATATTTGGCATTAGTTTTTTAAGACTAGTCCAGAAACTAACACGCGAAGTGTGCGGGTCATTCGCATTGGCTTTATACACATCATATAATGCTTCTTTTGAAACCTCTCCACCAAAATGAGTTTCTGGAAAGTCTTTCGTGATATATCCCAAGTTCAAGCAATCCAACCACCACTTTCTCAACTTTGAAAGAGATTTTACTTTTTGTTCTCGTAGCCCCTTTGTAATGATTGTTTCGCGGTCGTTAAACTCGCTGAGGTCTCGTTCAAGGAGAAACTTTGCCAGTCGTTGCCTGTCAATAGACCTAATATCCGCAATCACTTTTCTCTTTTCGTCTGATTTCATGAGTGCCAGTTCGTCAGACACTTCAAGGACGAGCCATCGTTGCTCTGTGGTGCCCGCTGGCACTACCCATTCTTCGTTTGAAGCAAGGACTAAGAATAACATATTTTCTAATGTTAGATTTGGTAAATATTTCTGTTTAAGAGTGAGCGTGTTTTCTGATACAAGTTTCTTAATTGTTCCCGCTCGTTCTTTATCACCACCCCATACCATTTCGTCCATAAACACTACGATTGCTTTTGCGAGTCGAGCATTGAAATCGCCTAATATTTCTCTAACGTCGGACGGCTGGAAGTAATAATCGGCACCAATTATGTCTTTGAATATTTCAAGAATAATTCCCTTACCTGCTCGTTCAGTGCTCGTTAAAACCAATGATAAATGTAGTTTTTGCCACGGCTTTTGGTAAATGCTCGCAAACATATCAAGCACCTTTTTATATATGTCCTGCCTTCCCCCGCACCATCTGTTTAGGATATGTTGAAAGAATGCTTCATTTTTTTCTTCTTCCGCCGTGAAGGATTTCACGTCTTTTAATGTGTCCGCTGGGATTTCAAAACCCTTAAACAAGTTATAAAACCCTTGTTTATTATTATCAAAGTATGCCTTGGGGTCAAAGATTACGTCATTTACTTCTTGTCTTCTCGGGTGTGTATTCCACATTTTATACAAATCAACAACATTCAATGTGGCGGGGTTTTTGCCAAGTGCTATCCAGTCCTCCTTTGATAGATTGGTCTTTACTCTTTTGTTTTTGAAGAATGACTCCATTGCTGACTCCGTCTTGTAGCGAAATACCTTCTTGCCTTTGGAATCAACATATTCTTCAATTATGGCGGGCTTCGCCAAGTTAGCAAAAGTGTATGAATTATTCATCCAAGCCAAAGCAGTGTCTATCAACTTTTTGAATTTTTCTAAACTATTACATTCGCTGGCAAGTCGGCGCAGGTCATCAATCGTGTTGATATTACGCACGATAGGGGGTGATAATTCGTGAATTTTCATGCCTTTACCCTCGCAACTGCTATCATGGCAGTAGAAATACAGCCCGTCTCTTCTCCATACTACATAGCAATTATCGCTTTTATTTTCTTCTCCGTTTATAATACATAATCGTGTCCCTATGGTTTTCAAAACAAACATTCTCTGCTTTATTTCAGCGATTTCTACATTTGGTATTTTGTGGAGTATAATTTCGCGTATTTCGTCCAACGTGATATGTTGATATCGCTTCAAAGTTGTATATTCGGGGATTTTGACATCGTAGAATGTATTGTCATCGGGGCGCATAATCAGGTAATCGTCAATTTCTACATCTTGTAGCAGTTTCAAAGTGTTTGTTTTTGGTGTGTATGAATACGGGAGCAAAACGCGGTCGCTGTCCTCTTTATGAGAGTAGATAGTGCGAAAAGCCCTGTTTTTGTTATATACGGAGATATCAAGTATGGTTCGTAATTCAATATTCTTGTCGGCTCGTTCAAATGTGAAGCAAAGGTCGGGGTAATCTTTTTCAATCACCACTTCCACATACTTCCAAAAATCTTTTTGTGTTTCGCAGTTTTTGAATACCAAGCCGTTATTGTAAGAAAAGTGGCAAGACATTTTACCATCCTTACACGCGTCTAAGAATTTGGCTTTTTTGGAGTTATA
>WBZZ01002532.1:32500-37500 GCA_019918135.1 Paulinella micropora | reverse complement strand
TGGAGGAAAAAGGCAATAGTCAATCTTTTCTAAAAAATATCTTTGACTTAATCGTTTGAAATCATTTCCGAACGGAATCGAAAACTAGTTAGTGAAGTCGAAACGTCGTGCAGAGGAGAATTTAATGAACCGGTCAAAAGAGTGACTTATCAACGGTAAAGTTTTTGGCCGGTCGTTAAGGTGCTCAGTCTGATAGCTCCCCCCCCCCCCCCTGACCTAACGGTTGAGTTGAGTTGCGTACAGAATGAGTGATTAACGAACGAAGTATGTTGTCTCACTAAGAAATGTTAAAAGGAAAAAGAGAGCTGGGCGAGTCTCTTAAACCATTGGAGAATCAAAGAATGATGCGTCTATATTGGCGCGATGCGGATGATGATCAGCCGGGGCCGGATATCCGTGATTTGCAGCGGGACTGGGACAATTGAGGCACAGTAGCGAGCGTTGATATCGGGAGGCGATGTCGAGCCGTAGAAAATTAGGTGGCCGGGTATCACATAGCCGAGATGAGCCAATGAAGCACCAAATATGCCGTGCCGATATAACCACTGAGGGGTTCAAGTTTGGTGAGAATAATCGTTGACCTGCAGGCACAAGAGGCGATCAAGGACTTACATGGGTACGCCGGTCATGGCGTAATGTTTCTAGGGACGATGACGGTTCAAGTGGGAAAAGCGCTGGGCAGGGGGGGCGGGTGAAGCCATTACAATGTGTAAAACCCACTTGAGATTGAAAGTGAAGGGGACGGCTACTCCTTGGACTTTGCTTGTTTGCCTCGCTGGAAGACGTGCAATGTGAAGGATTCGCCGGTGATGATGATACCTTGGAGGCGCTTAAGAACTTTGGCGGGAAGTCGACCATTGTTCCTGTTCTTCTTGAAGGAATGAAAGAAAGGGTTTATGTCCAGGGTTATACCTAGTCGGTGAACTATGGAACCTTCTTTTTTGTTTTCCTGATCCTCGTCTAGAACGATGTCAAACTTGACTTGAGCGGCGCGAGGAGCGTGCAAAGTAGCGACGAGAGGGTATCTGTAGTGCCATTCCATGTGAAGGCCAAAGACTAACCACACTAAGTTGTCTTCAAATTCGATTTGGTGACACGCATCGACGGTTTCTTGTGGAAGGGTACGGTGCGCGACGTAGTTGATGCGGTCTTCCTGCGTGAGCAGGGCAAACGGCTTGCGAAGGTAGAACATAGCCCGCGCGACGGTCACAGAACGGTCAGTCGGCGGGATGACAATAGCCAAGTCCCACGGGGCTTGAGCGTTTCGTGGTGTTAGGCTAGCGCGGATGATGCGGCAGGGGAGAGATTAAATTGAGTTTCGTCTCTAAGGCGGCATGTGTGCCTTCGGTGGTAGCCATAGATTAGAATCTGCTCTGGGCAGTGGAATGATGGCGAGGAGCCGTATAGTAGCTTCGGCTTCGTCGATGGGGATCGGGACGCCTGAGCTCGTGCGGGGGACACGGGGCAAACCATCCGGGAGGAGGGTTTGTTTACCGGGGGGGTATTCGATCTTGAGACTCAGTCTGTAGATGTTTCAAAACCCATCCGACGACCATGGGGTAGCGAGTTTGCTATGACCACAAGAGTAGCCGGGGATCGGTGACGATGGTGAGCTCAACATTGCTAGCGTTGGTAGCGGCACTGTTGAACTCCGTAGATGACACCGTAGGCTTCTCGTGTGTAGGTCGTCCAGCGGGTCTGCGTGTCCTTGAACTTGTGGAAGAAGTATTGGATGACCGGGGTGTCGCAGTCAGAGCAAGCATGAAGGGCGCGACCAACGCCTATTTGGTTGACGTCTGTCCGAAGGTAGAGTTGGTGAAGGGGCTCATACTTGGGCAGGGCAGGAGGCATTGTAGCCATGTGGCAGGGCTCCAGGACCTTTATACTTTTCCGCTCTTCCCGATGAAGGTAGGGTTGACCTGCCGGTCGGGCTTGAGTGGATTCAACCAAGTTCGTAAAAGGGGATACAAGGCAGGGGTAGTTGGGGATATGAGCATGTATGGAGTTGGTCATACCCAAAACGGATCGAACTTCAGGCACATTGGGGGGAACAGCCATGCGGGATGACGTTAAACTCCGCTGTGTCAGTAGTGATACTTGCAGTGCCAAGTAAAGTTAGTTCATGATATTCCTGGCGTGCGGGAGGATGCCGAGGCTGGACGTTTTGGTTCCGGCCCTTGTCCTCCTCCCTTCGAGTCGTTGTCCTTGTGCTTCTTGTACTCATTTGGCTGCAGCCAGAAGAGGACTGTGGTTGGACAGGGAATGCACGAGTTGTTTGTGGCAGCGGTGCGGCCGATGAGTCGGAACCAGTGGCCGCTGGTGGCTGAGCCGGGGCCGATGGTGACTGAACTGATGCCACCGGTGGCTGAGCTTGGGCGGGTGGTGGCGAAGCTGGGGCTGATGGGGGCTGAGCTGGGGCCGGTGCTAACGACGATGAGCTTGAACTGCTCGACGAGCTCGATGACGAGCTGGATCTTGATGAAGAACCAGATTTACTGTCGGATCTCGCTGGAGAGTCATCGACCTGGGTTGGGTCTGACCACGAGCCGCGTAACCGTTCGTGTGTTAGGTGTGGCTGGATGTCAAAGCCTGGGTGAATAAGGTCGGTGGGGATGACCGATATGGTAATTGTCCCTGGTTTCTTCAGGGGACAGTGTCGTACAGTTTTCTCCTGGTACGTTTGTTAATAAAACTTCGTACTTAAGATCCTGGGTGCTCATTTTCAGTTCCGTGTAGAACATGTGGAGGACCATAAGTTCCATTCGCCTTGTCTTGAGATTGGTTCATCGTCCGAACGGGGTATGATCGTCTCCCAGGTAAGCGGTTGGGGGGTGATTGGAGTTCGTCTTCCACTCCTGAAAATGTCGCTGTCCATTTGCTGTCTGATACCTGCGAATAACTGAGACTCCGTAGGGGTAGCCACGGAGGCGTTTATCGCGAGAATACGGGTTGATGATATCCGTTGAGCATGGGACAGTATCGTAGGGGTGTTGGACCACGTGGATCTCCTGGCTGAATCGACGTCCGGTTTCACTGCCAACGACAATAAAGAAGTATTGTGCTAGATGCCACGGGACATGGTCGTAGCGTACCCAATGGAACGTGCATGCAAATAGATGAAGTTTCCATGTGGATAGATTATTTCCCGCTGTGATGTGTGACCTCATGCACAGCAAACCTTTCTCGTTTCACAAAATGCACGAGAACCCAAAAGAAATCCAAGAAATGCATGCACCCAACATATATTCATCCAAAAGCATTCATATGTCATAAATAAATGCCAAGTTCCCATGTGAATAAAGCATTTCGCATCGTCAAATCTGTGCTTTTTTCTTCATTGCGAAAAATATCCAAAATTTCCTAGTTACGAGGAAAAACTTCTATACCCCGTGAACTATGTTTTTATTAGCGACTTCATTGTTACAGTGACTCAATATTTAATAATATAACAACTATCTAACTGCATGAAGACTGAGGAATACCTAACGTACAGTGACTCCGTAATCTCCAAGCCAAGCTGAGCAGACAGACCGGAACATAAAGTAATGCCATTATTATATAGCGGGTGGCAGGCATGGTAGATAGATAGATGAGATATCGACTAATGTCAGAAAAAAGGAGCTTCTGATTTCGTCAACCAAGGAAGTCTGTGGGTAAAGTATTAACCCGATGCACAGCTAAGCCGTGATGTTTGCACGGAAGTGACTGATACAGGCGATACCAAAGCTCCCTAGTACCAGGCGTGGCCAGGGCTCGTTCCATAAGCGCCCCTTGCAGAACGAGCTCCCACCTCCATTACAGACACAGTAAGCAGATGGAGTTTCGAGACTGTTCGACAGTCTAGTATAAACCGACAGAGCACTGTGGGTTTTATTCCGGGCTCAACAAGCGAGAAAGGGCACCCTGAGGGAACAGGATTGTGCTTCCCGTCGCTATTTCGGCATGTGACTTATAGGCGTATGGCTAGGCACACATAAGGCACCCCACCAAAGATAGATAGATAGATAGATAGATAGATAGATAGATAGATAGACAGACAGACAGACAGACAGACAGACAGATAGATAGACAGACAGATAGATAGATAGATAGATAGATAGATATAGATAGATAGATAGATAGATAGATAGATAGATAGATAGATAGATAGAAAGATGAAATATCGACTAATGTCAGAAAAAAGGAGCTTCTGATTTCGTCAACCAGGAAGTCTGTGGGTAAAGTATTAACCCGATGCCCAGCTAAGCCGTGATGTTTGCACGGAAGGGACTGATACAGGCAATACCAAAGCTCCCTAGTACCAGGCGGGGCCAGGGCTCGTTCCATAAAGCGCCCCTTGCAGAACGAGCTCCCACCTCCATTACAGAGGGCCCAGTAAGCAGATGGAGTTTCGAGACTGTTCGACAGTCTAGTATAAACCGACAGAGCACTGTGAGATAGATAGATAGATAGATAGATAGATAGATAGATAGATAGATAGATAGATAGATAAATAAATAGATAGATAGATGGATGGATGGATGGATGGATGATAGATAGATAGATAGATATTAATAGATAGATAGATAGATAGATAGATAGATAGATAGATAGATAGAGATAGAAAGATAGATAGATAGACAGATCAGCGCTTATGCTAATTTGTTTACGGTGTGAAGGACATCACACATTTTGCGTTGTATCTCGCACCAGAAGACAAGCAGCCTTCGAAACACAAAAGGGCTCGCGTAGCATTTGAGAAAGAGTTAGTAGGTCGTTCTCCAAAGGCTGCGAAGAAATAATGAAATACATAATGCTTTCTATTTATTTACAGTACTAGTGAAAGTCATTATTGCTAAAAACTATAGTGTTGGTTTAAAATTAAGTGCTGTAAACTGCAAAGGGGCGCCCTACGCCAACCCCGCCTGCCGACCCCGCCTCGCAGCGCGACAGCGCGGCGAGGCGGGGTCGGCAGAGCGGTGGTTGGCGTAGGCGCCCCCTCCTACTGCTTCAGGTACACA
>WBZZ01002532.1:0-27500 GCA_019918135.1 Paulinella micropora | reverse complement strand
ACGTAGGGGGGGGGGGGGGATGGGTCGGAGGGAGGACGCTTCACATCAGATTCTGGTGCATTATCAGAGTTAAACAAATTTCTAATTTTAGTTTTTAGAAGAAGCGTTACAGTTGCAGTTGCCCTAGACAAAAACCATTATGAAAAAAGTCGGACCCAGAAAAATTCATTCAAAAAAAATAATCACATACGACCACGTCCACGTCCACATCCACGTCCACCCGCAGCACGACGTGCGCGGCGACGTCCGCGCAAACGGATTCCTGAGTTACGCATTCTCCAACTTGCGTCGGAGCGATCTGAGTCATCTACAATATGGATAGCATCATGTTAAGGAGGAGAAGAAGAAGAAGGAGAAGAAGAAGAAGAAGAAGAAGAAGAAGAAGAAGAAGAAGAAGAAGAAGAAGAAGAAGAAGAAGAAGAAGAAGAAGAAGAAAACTAATACCATGCTTTTCTTCCTCTGAACCAGAAGATCGATCAGACGATGAGTCAGTTGATGAACTGGAAGATGAAGTATCAGATAAGTCATCCTCTGAATCTGCCACTGGTTCTGCAGGCTGAGCAGCACCAAGCTCTTCTTCCTCAGGGAACCCACAGTCGCATCGTTCGAAATGGTTCCACGCTTGTTCAATAAGCTCTGCCTTCTTGAACTGTTTCCGATCGGAGTTTTGCGTTGCAACACCATGCATTCTCATCCATGATTTCAATTCGCTAACTACCATCTGCTTGGACGCAAATTGCTTTTTTTCCTCTGACGATCTTAGCAACGTGAGAATTTTCCGCCAAGGCTCAGAAGCATTTCCAAATGCTAAATCCTGCTCCTGCTTTTCTTCGCTAGTAAGCTGTCTTGCACCACGCCATCTCGGGTGAGCTGGAGGACGTCCTTCATTAACAAAATAAGTGCGTGGTAAGGACAGCAGCTCTTCATCTGTCAAACGCGTAAGTGCGTTCATTTTCTCATGTCGTTCTTGATGCAACTCCATCCAATTTACAGGTAGCTCGTCGATCAATCAAAATTCTGCTCTCCATTCCTTGCCTTTTGGAAATAGGAGGAAGCACCGATACACTTGCCTCCGTTCAGCGAGGGTGCGCAGAATTGTATATTAACAATCTCCAAGCGACTATGAGTATTCGTGATGCTTATATGACTTCCTCTGTTTCTCTTGAAGACTTTCGCTATTGGTATTCTGCTGGACTTGCCACTACTGCTACAAACGGAGGATTTGCCACCATTATCCAAACTCTCAATCAGTCTCCGCATATTGGAGCGTCTGGTCTTGCAGTTAATAATTCGCGAACTGCTGAAGTTACTCTTCGGTATGCTTCTGATTATGGTGCTACAAATAAGGCCATCACCGCTTGGTTGAAATACGTCAAAGTTGCGTCTATCTATCCTAGCAGATGCGTCGTAAAACAATAAAAAAATTAAAAAAAAAATAATAATATATTTTATAATACAGCAATGTCATTTACGATAAGCAATCTTGAAGATGAAAAGCGAACAAAAAAAAATTTTCCTCCTTCGCGTCTCCTCAAGTGATAAAACAGAATCAAAATCCGCTTCTACTCACAATGGCCGTTTCGTCGTTGATTTACCAGCAACTGGTCGTAATACTGATATAATTAGTGCTTATGTCGTTAAGAGTATCTCCATTCCAAATGTTTTCCCAAATATACCGAGTTATGCCAACACTCTCACATTGATTAAAACAACTGGATCCGCTACAAAAACTGCAATCGTAACAGAAAATCAATACACCATTGATACATTTATTACCGCTCTTCAAACTGCAATTAATTCAGCAATTACCCCAAACTCTGTAGTTATAACTTTGAACTCCGTTAATAAATTGAATTTCGCATTCACTGGTGATACGTATGCTTTTGATTACGATAACAGCACTATTAGCGACAAGATAGGACTAACTGCTGATATCTCGGCGGCGGCGAGTGCCACGATGCAATCCATAGTCAATCTAATCGGTGAAACGGCCGTTTATGTCCATAGCCGTGCATTGAATCAGTCTGGTTTAGTTGAAGCAAATGGTAATTTCTCTGTCGTTGGTAAATGTAATTTAGATAAGCCCTATGGAGTCCAGTGCTACTTTGAATCGTCAAACGATGTTGCCGATTATGTGCCATTTAATACAACGAAAAGTTTAAGAACTATTGATATCGTCATTAGAAATGCGAGTGGCAATGTGCTTGAATGTCCTGTCAATTTTGAAGTTTCAATTCTTCTCAAGGCGTATCACGCTTAAGCAAAAAAAGAATACATAGATATAATGACCTACATACAAAATTTAGATATACTATTCACTCTAATCAAAAACATCAACTTACGACGACGACGACAACATAAAGAACAAATCCCCTGCGGTGTTAATATTGACCAATTCTACATATATTTGAAGAGAAATCGCGCACGTATAACCAAAAAATTAATCAAGGATAAGGGTTTTGAATACATTAAAAAAATGTCAATAGAGATAGAAAAGAAAGTTGATGCGCAAATACAATATTCTATGATATAATATTTTATGTATAAATAAAGTATGTTTTTTTGTTTAAATCTGATCTTCAATCCAGTTTAATGAAGCGTAAATGCTCGCCGTTCCATCGCTTGTATTTTGTGCGGATATAGTAAATGTCTTACCTGACCCTATCTTGATATTATATTGAGATAAATCAATGTATATGGATGAACCACCAGACAACACATATGTGAATATCACACTTCCACCTGTTCTTGTTGTCCCCGCTGTATCTACTTCGGCCAATGATGTGTTTGTATCGTAATTTGAATAAGAAGGTGTTCCTCCTAATGTGGTATTAAGAATAATTCTCGCGATACATGTTTTAGTATTTGAATTGCTGATACACAAATTCTCAAAGTAGATTATGTTGTAATTCGTTTTGCTGTTGAATGTGGCGCGGTTTCTAATAGTAAATATGGCATTCTCAGTTGCTCCTATAATTTTAACATTATCATACGAGTTAGTTATAGCAATAGTCCGATCAATATTGCCCTCAACCGCCAAAAACATACTCGCCGTTTTCATGACAACGGATGCCAGACTTGACGAATATGCCTTCGCATAAATAGCAAACGCCGCCTGATCCAATGATGGAGTGGTAGCGGTGCTCGCGTATTTAATCGCATGAATTACTTCCATTCGTCCAGTTCGCGGGTTTTCTATTTTGAATGTAATTTGACCACTGCCCAGATACTGAACAACTATTTCAAACACATTCAATTTGGTAAAATCAATCGCGGGGAAGTTTCCAGTATTATTACATTTATCAACATTCCAAGCATATTGACTAACCACATTTTCTACGCTTCCCGCCGTTCTTACAACAGACATTCCCAAACTTGATTGTCTAAAACATAAATTGTCTGCTGGTGTGCCTATGCCAATATCGCAATTGAAACTATCTGCTGCGATAGATGATGGAAACAATGCGGAGAATCTAGCAACTAAACCCATACCACTTCTATATTTGGCTCGCTCAATAGTCGTAATCTGCACAGTTGAATTACCTGAGGCCGATGTAGTCAAAACCGCCATTGAATCAGCAGTTGATACCACCCCGCCATTAGTCTCCGTTTTGTCAAAGAATCTCGTATTAATACCATATGTAAATACATTTTGTAATACTGGCGACAGAGTAGCCGTTCGCAATTCTCCGAAGGCGGTTGTTGGTAGTGCGTCTTTTATGCTATCAATAGATAAAGAAGAAGATGACGATGTATATTCAAAGTTGATTTAATTTAAATCAACTTAAATAATATAAAACATGTCAATAATAATACGCGAATTGCCGAGTGATATAGTTGGACATATAAGGACATTTGTTTATTCAGAAATGCCCCAGCCGAAATATGGAGAAGAATTTTGTAATATATGTGGCTTGTCTCGCACATTCCAGTCGCACCCACCGATTATAGCAGGTAATTTTTATGGTGTAGATTGTATTGAGTTTTTCACAATCTGCTCTATTAAATGCTACAGACGAGAGTCTAATCTTAGAGCAAGATATGGAGAACCGCCTTTAGTCGTTGTTAAGTATTAACCTTCTTTTTATTTCTTGTGCTTCTTCTTAACGGCGCATTTGCTTCCTCTTCTTGTGGCGCTTCTTTTTTCGCTTCGCTCTTCGTCGCTCCACTCCTCTTCTCTTTAATAAACGTATTGACAATAACGGCTCCAATCCCGCTTATCTTTCTTAGTTTGGTATTTGTAGTATTCGGGTTATCATTGTAAATCTGCTCAAGCAATTTATACTTATCCTCTCTGCTAGCACTTTTGCCTAATGGTATATAACTGCTTTCTTCGCCTCCGTTTTCGCTTTCAATTTCATTAGTATTATTTAAATTCAGACATAAATCTATCTTGCGTCTCAACTCCTCTAATTCTGTTTTAATCCCTTCTGCCTTAATTTCTTCAGGGTCGGCCACATTAACCCAACTATAACTAAAACTTGTGAGCATATCGCCGTGTCCCAATACATTGCTTACCCACGTATTAAAATTCTCTAATTTCGGATTGGCGAAATTACTATACGACAAACTAGCATATAGTTTTCGCAACATACTGCTTTTTTGCGTGTATTCCGAAAGCCAAGGGAAGATTTTGATAATTCTTTTGTTTAGTTCATTGTTCTTTTGTTTATCAAGCACACCCTCGCTGTTGATGATGACTGCTTTTTTCTTTTTGAAATGATTCCGTATTGAATTTACTTGTTCTATTACGAACTGGGGAGTAAAAAGGACAACAGGCCTCTCAGTCCAATTCTTTTTTTGTCCTTCTCTTTTCTTTGCTAGGTTATTCACTCGCAACCAACTTGGTTTATCTGGTATCAATTCATACGTGTTTTTATCAAATATTTCCACAGGCCTTGCTCCAATTGCTATTATCAAAGCAAGTAGTTTAAGATAAGGGTCATTACTTAATATCATATCATTCATTTTAGCCATTACATCACGGACATCAATTTGTATTTTTTGTTCATTTTTGGCTTTGACATCTTTCTTATATCCCTCAACGATATCAATCCGCTCGTCTTCATTTAGATTGAAATACTTATCCAGTTTGCTCATTTCATATACTTTTTCACTTTGGTAAGGCTCTATCGCTTTTTTTCTCACCTCAGAAAGTCTTTGTCACCTACTATTCAAATTTGGATACACGATAGCATATTTTGGATATATGACTTTAAGTGCCTCAAGCACCTCTTCATCACTAGTTGGTGTGCTAAATAAAGATATAATAGCATTATGAAAGGCAATACTTGGTTTTAACTCACTATCGTAGAAGTTGGACACCACTTTCATAAATTTTACTTTCATTAGTAGCAACTCTTAACTGCCTAACAAACTTCCTGTCATCTTCGCTCCACATCTTAGTATATAATAGACAAGTCTATATTTTTCTAAGTCAAAAATATTCACTGACACATTTTCTAGAGCAAAAACAATAGTAATTGAAATACTATTTCATATTCTGAGCATATATTATTGGACTTTCTACAACGGATAAAGTAAGTCCGCAGTTGTCGCATAATTCGTAATCCTCTGTTGGTAAATCGCGATTAAACAAAAAGAATTTAATATATTCTTGCAAATCATACGGCAATCGTGCTATAATATCCGTCATGTCTTATATATAATTATATTATTTTCATTATTTTAAAACAATATCAAAAAAAATTTAATCAACGAATTTTAACAATCCAATTGATTTGAGCTGCCTCATGGTTCAGTCTTGCCAAGGCGGTAAGGCTGTCGTGAATCAACAACTCTTCCTGTGCCCTGCTCCCCTTTGACACCAGGAAAAAATACTTGTAAACTGCTACAAGATGTAGAAATTGACGATTATCTGATTATGCGCCCCGATGACAATACATTTTACGACGTCAAAATTCCCGAATATACAACTTTGAAGCGATATCAACATATTACATTGGACGAAATACGCGAAATTATACTCCGCAAAATACCAAATGTAGAAATTGTTGAAAAAAAGCAGAGAATGTTTGTTTTAAAAACCATAGGGACACGATTATGTATCATAAACGGAGAAGAAAATAAAAGCGACAATTGCTACGTAGTATGGAGAAGAGACGGGTTGTATTTCTACTGCCACGATAGCACTTGCGAGGGTAAAGGCATGAAAATTCATGAATTATCGCCCCCTATCGTCCGTAATATCAACACGATTGATGACCTGCGCCGACTCGCCAGCGAATGTAATAGTTTAGAAAAATTCAAAGAGTTGATAGACACTGCTTTGGCCTGGATGAATGAATCATACACTTTTGCTAACTTGGCAAGCCGACTATAATTGAAGAATATGTTGATTCAAAAGGCAAGAAGGTATTTCGCTACAAGACGGAATCAGCAATGGAATCATTCTTCAAACACAAAAGAGTAAAAACCAGCTTATCAAAGGAGGACTGGATAGCACTAGGTAAAAACCCCGCAAAATTGAATGTTGTTGATTTGTATAAAATATGGACTACACACCCGAGAAGACGCGAAGTAAATGACGTAATCTTTGACCCCAAGGCATACTTTGATAACGACAAACAAGGATTTTATAACTTGTTTAAGGGTTTTGAAATCCCAGCGGACACATTAGGAGACGTGAAATCATTCACGGCAGAAGAAGAAAAAATGAAGCATTCTTTCAACATATCCTAAACCGATGGTGCGGGGGGAGGCAGGACATATATAAAAAGGTTCTTGATATGTTTGCGAGCATTTACCAAAAGCCGTGGCAAAAACTACACTTATCATTAGTTTTGACAAGCACTGAACGAGCAGGTAAGGGAATTATTCTTGAAATATTCAAAGACATAATTGGTGCCGATTATTACTTCCAGCCGTCCGACGTTAGAGAAATATTAGGCGATTTCAATGCGCAACTCGCGAAAGCAATCGTAGTATTTATGGACGAAATGGTATGGGGTGGTGATAAAGAACGAGCGGGAACAATTAAGAAACTTGTATCAGAAAACACGCTCACTCTTAAACAAAAATATTTACCAAATCTAACACTAGAAAATATGTTATTTCTAGTCCTTGCTTCAAACGAAGAATGGGTAGTGCCAGCGGGAACCACTGAGCAACGATGGCTCGTCCTTGAAGTTTCTGACGAACTGGCACTCATGAAATCAGACGAAAAGAGAAAAGTGATTGCGGATATTAGATTTATTGACAGGCAACGACTGGCAAAGTTTCTTCTTGAACGAGACCTCAGCGAGTTTAACGATCGCGAAACAATCATCACAAAGGGACTACGAGAACAAAAAGTGAAATCCCTTTCAAAGTTGAGAAAGTGGTGGTTAGATTGCTTGAACTTGGGATATATTACAAACAAATTTCCAGGAATTCATTTTGTGAAGAAGTTTCAAAAGAAGAATTGTATGATGTGTATAAAGCCAATGCGAATGACCCGCACACTTCGCGGGTTAGTTTCTGGACTAGTCTTAGAAAACTAATGCCAAATATGGTAGAAAAGAAGAAAACGATGGAAGCAGGTGCGCGAGTTAGATACGTAGATTTACCAACATTAGAAGGGTGTAAAAATCAATGGAAGGTTATTTATGGTGATAATGAATGGGCTTTTGACGATGACGATGATGACGAATAAACAATATAAAAAACGGATTTTTTTTTTGTTATGCTTATATATAACATGCCATCAACCAAAGGAGATTATCTAAGTCAAATAGAAAAATGGACTCATTTAAGTAGCGACATAAAACTGCCAACAAGCAAATCGCTCAAACCTGAAATTGTCGCATTTTACGAAAAATACCGACCCGAACAACCCCCGCAGAGTGATAATGTTGAAGTTGTATTGCCCTCCGTTGATACATTGAAGAAGGTAGTTTTTAATGACGAACCAGAAGAATTTACGCCTTTTAAAGAAAGTGATTTGAGTGCTGGTATAACCGAAATCAAGGCTAACATAGGAGAAGAACTGGCGAAAAAAGAATTACGTGTTTTAGAAGTGCCAAATGAGAAGAAAACGCCAATTAAAGCAAAGCGGAATCCGCCCGAGAGCGGGTATAGTTGCTATGAAATAATAACGGCACATTTGAAAGTATCAAAAGACCCGTTTAATTTCTTGTATATGAAAGTGGAAGACCGCACCATAATGCAGGAGGATATGAAGAAATGGCACGAGAGTAGATACGCACACATACCACCAGACCAACGCCCTATTCTTAAATATGGTAAGTTAGATTATAAGACATTTTTCCGCGATGTTTTATCTCAACACGAGGGCAAACTCACGACACTAAAAGATATGTGTGACAGGTTTCATGTGTAAGCGGCGGTTAGTGCTATGTCTCTCATCACATCAATATTAAAATATGATGGTTTAAAAGATACATAATCCTCAGATGCCGTTTTATAATATACTTCCAATGTTATTGGAGCATCTGTCGCATATGTCAATAAAACCTCATTAGTTGTATTTCCAGAAATTCGTATTGTTGTATTATTGGTGGTATCCGCGGGATTTGGACAAGTCATTAACCATATCATTTTCATTTGGACTCCGTATCTTTGAATTAGCCATATACAATCAAAAGACTTATACTCAATGGCGGTTGTATAATTTAGCACTTCGCTGTAAAAGTCATCAACATTTGTTCCGTCCGTTTTATGAAACCAGAACTGAAAAGTTCCTATTCCAGTCGGGGTGGGCAAACTTAAAGACCCGCGAAAAGCAACTTTAATGAAATAACCATATCCTAAATTAGATATTGTTTTGCTACCATAACCGCCAGTACAAAGAGTAGTGAATGTTGAACTTTCCATCCACGACCTAAGGTCAAGACCAACATACGCATTTTGAATGTTTCTTGTTAATGTCGGGGTAGCAGTGATTGCAATAGTTTTAGTATCTATTGACTGCTGTTCTTGCGATCGGCCGAATATATTCATATTTTTTTAACTATATATTCTACGATATAAAATAATTCTATTAAAATATGAACCATTTGGGCAATCTATGGACATATCATTTTTACGGCTCTGTCATAGTGGATGAGAATTTAGAAATTGATGGAGTATTATATGGCGATCATATTGAAGCAAACTCAATACAAGCAAGGACTGACGACATAACAATATCATCGCGAAATAATAACTCCTCTTTGTTGATATCTGATACTGGTTATGTGTCAATTTATAACGGATACGATTTACCATTAGCCCACGGCACGGCTAATCAAGTATTAAAAACGGATGGGCTCGGCAATACTTCATTTGCTACATTAACTTCAAGTTATATAAGCGACTTTGAATTAGATAAATTAACGGACGTAACAATAACGGGCACACCCAACAGCAATCAATTGCTTATTTATAGCACAGGGCAATGGAGAAACACAACATCGCCTTTTCTGAGATTAGATGGTGCTTTCAATATGACGGGAACATTGAATATGGGAGGGCAAAGCATAACGAATGTTAATCTTGTTGATGGTGTAGATGTTTCTGTTCTTGATGGCTCAGTGGTTAAACTAACAGGAGACCAAACAATAACGGGGAATAAGGATTTCGTGAATAAAATATCAACATGGTATGGGAAACCAATAATCATAGGTAGATCAACAAAAGGAAATGGTGCTACTGGTGGATTGGAATTGTATGGTAATTATGGCGACCGAACTGGTGGTGCGCATAGGTAGATCAACAAAAGGAAATGGTGCTACTGGTGGATTGGAATTGTATGGTAATTATGGCGACCGAACTGGTGGTGCGCATATACAAGCAATTACGTCAGAAGACAATTATCCTACTTTTTCGTTAGTCAATTAAGGGCATGGTAGTGTAAGTATGGCTTTTGATGCTTATATGGATTCTAACGGATGGGAATCTAGTTATGCGAGTTCAAGTTTTGCGATTGCGAAAGTTAATGATAAATTTAGAATTTTGTATGGTATTGGGAGTACCATTGGGGATGTTGTTCCATGGGACACCGCTCTGGAGGTTGATACTGCAGGTTTATTAACAACAAAAGCAATAACGGCGAGTGGATTAATAACGGCAAATGCGGGATTAAATATGGGAGGGCAAAGCATAACAAATGTTAATTTGGTTGATGGTGTTGATGTTTCTGTTCTTGATACTTCCGTGGTTAAACTAACAGGAGACCAAACTATAGCGGGTATTAAAACATTTAGCAGTATAATAAATGCGAGTGCGGGGATTGATATGAAAAGCCAAAGCATAACAAATGTGAATTTGGTTGATGGTGTGGATGTTTCTGTTCTTGATACTTCCGTGGTTAAACTAACAGGAGACCAAACTATAGCGGGTATTAAAACATTTAGCAGTATAATAAATGCGAGTGCGGGGATTGATATGAAAAGCCAAAGCATAACAAATGTGAATTTGGTTGATGGTGTGGATGTTTCTGTCCTTGATACTTCGGTGGTTAAACTAACAGGAGACCAAACCATAGCAGGGAATAAAAAATTTACATCAACCTTAGAAGTAAGTGGTTCGTCCAATCCTACTACTTTTGATGGTATTGGCATAGCCTTTGATACAAAAATAGGAATGATTGCAGCACAAAAAACAGCAACAGCGACTTGGTATCCGATACAAATAACTGGTTCGTATGTTGAGTTATATTCAGGTAATACTTTAACTATAACCGCAACTGGAACAACATTAAGTTTGAATAACAACAAAATAACAAACTTAGCCACACCATCAGCAACAACGGACGGAGCAAACAAAAGTTATGTGGATACATTAGACTGGCAAAATGTGAAACTAACAGGAAACCAAACCATAGCAGGAATTAAGACATATAGCAGTGGTGTTGAAATAACGGGAAATTCAATCAATTCAACAACAAAGGGAACATTCATCGTTTTCAATTCTACCAGTAATATCGGTTCTATTGCTAATTTGGATATGAAAACTGCAACATATTACAACTTTGAAATTTCTGCGAAAAAAATAAGTTTTATTATTGACGGGACAATTGTTTCGTGGTTTAATGCTACTGGCTTAGATTGTAATAGTAGTCGGATTGTTAATCTAGGAGCACCACAAAATGCGAATGAAGCGGTAAATAGGCAATATCTGGATGACAATTGTGTGAAACTAACAACAGACCAAACCATAACAGGAAGTAAAACATTTAATGGGACGAGCACAACGATAAAATATCTAACTTTAACGAACAATGCTGATTTTAATAATCAAACTATCACTAATGGTCGAAATATAACATATAATCGGGCGAGGATATTAAATCAAAATGGAGGATATATATTCTTTTCACAGACATCAGGTGATTATCAGTATTTCTTATTTACTCTAAACACCGCTACAAGTGGAACCGCAGACCAAAGAGGTTATGTATTTACAAATGTAGCATTTGATGTAAAAGGGGCGGGACTTTATATTTCAAAACTTTTGGACAATAAAAGTGCTTCATCTGACATTGTCCGTTTTAACAATGCTGGCGGTATGCGGTTTTATGGTGCCTTAGATATGAACTCAAACAACATAACAAATGGCGAAACAATAACGGAAACGACAATTACTTCAACTGCGGGGATATCAACAACAACATTAACGGCAAGCGACAAAATAACAACATCACTAACATCAAATATAAGTAGGCCAATAATTATAGGAACACACATCAAAATCATTGAATGGGGCGACAGGGGGCTTAGAATTATACGGGGCTTCAAATATCGGAGGAGCACACTTACAAGCAATAACAACGGCGGATGCTTATCCAACATTTCAATTATTGAACTGGACGCACGACAATGTAGGCTTAAGTTTTGATGCTTATTATGACGGCTCAAACTGGAAATCAAGTAATGCTGGTTCAAACTTTCAAATATACAAAAACTCAAACAAACTTGCTTTTAACTATAAATCAGGAATGACAGCAGGAAGCAATATAACATGGTCTGAGGCGATGAATGTAAGCACTGCGGGCTTATTAACGACTAGTGCGGGTATATCAACAACAACATTAACAACGAGCGACAAAATAACGATAGCACAAGATAAACCATTAATATTGGGAAGAACAACGAGAGGATTGGCGGCATACACGGGTGGATTAGAATTATACGGGACATCTGGTGTAGCAGGGCCGCATATACAAGCATTTACAACAGCCGATCCAAATTATCCTTGTTTTCAATTAATCAACAATAGTCATAGTGATGTATCATTAAAATTTGATTGTTATTGGGATGGTGCAACTAATGATAAGTCAAGTTCTGCTACCTCGAATTTTATGATAGCCAAAGGCACTAATCTTGTTTTTAATTATGCGTCAGGAGTAGCGGTGGGAAGTAATATAACCTTTAACACCGCAATGACAATTGATAGCACATCAGGCTTATTAACAACTAAGGCAATAACTGCTGGTGGCTTACTAACGGCAAATGCGGGGATTACATACTCTGGGGTGCTAACTAACAACTGATAATGGAGCGAAAATAGGAATTCAAGGACAAACAGACGGGGGTGGTAACCGCGGAATATTTATTTGGGATAATGCCGATTCAGCGTGGGGGGTTTATATGTCTCAGTCTGGGAATGGTAAATCATTAAGTGGAGGAACAGCACCCGCAGGAGGAGTAGGCGGAGGATTAACTTCTTATGCTATTAGATTTAGAGTGAATAATTCTTCAACGAGTGGGTTCATATGGGAGAATAGTTCAAATACTGCTTTAATGTCTTTGAAAGCAAGCGATGGACAATTATGGGTATTGTCTAATCCAATTCAATATTCAGACAGGAGAAAAAAAGAAGATATAAAGGAATGCTTAGGCTTAGATTTTATTAATAAGTTAAATCCAGTTTGCTATCGTATGATTGATGACAACAAGAAACAAAGAACGGGTTTGATAGCACAGGAATTAGAAGAAATACTAACAGGAATGGATATGCTAGATTTTGGCGGTTTTATAAAAGAAACAATTATGGTTCCGTGTCCAAAGCAAAGAAAAGAATGCGACTTGAAAGGTGTGAGTGTTAATCCAGAAGATGTTAAATGTGTTGATAGTGATGTTGGTTATGGTATAGGTTATTCCGAGTTTATCGCCCCGTTAATTAAAGCCACACAGGAGTTATCGGAAAAGGTAGTTAATTTAGAAAAAGAAAATAAAAATCTTATGAATATACTACAAGACCAAGCAAATCAATTGGCAGAAATACGAGCAGTCGTTTTTTCAAATGTCAAATAATACAACTAGACTTCACAGACCACCGCCTATTATGGATATGGATGGCGAACTAACTCCAGAATTAAAGTCTCGTGTTTTGGATATTGAACTAAAGACAGAAGAGAAAAAAATTGACAATGAAATTGAGAACGAATGGAATTGCTGTATGTCAAATAAGAAAACCGATAGCAGAATGATTAAATATTTATTTCAAATGGGTGTCATCATTGTCATTATAACCCTTTGTATAGTTAGGCTATCTGAAAAGAACTTGCCTTGTGAGGTTGCTAATACTTATGTCGGTATTTTGACTTTACTCATAGGAATTTGCCTTCCTTCACCAAGTTCTGGGGGTGGTAAGAAGTAAATCACAAATTACCACATTCATATATATGTGTCAAAAACCATCTATTATCGCCAACACACATCAAAGGCAGAGTCTCATCAAAACTACGACACATATTATTTCCGTTATTTATGAAAACACACTTAAATCCAGTATCTACCCCTTGCTTTATACAATAAGCACACGATTCATTCTTTTTTTCTGAGTATCGCGAGTAAAAGTCGCAGGCAGTCCGCGACATAGCAAATCTAGATAACACGAATAGCAATATTAACAACATTATATATTTAGCCCGCTTTACCTTCCTCTTTAATTATATTATTATAAATCGCCTCTCGTTGCTTATCTGATAGCGGTAAGCGGTAAAGGATATTTTCAGGTTTTCTAAAAATGTTGGGGTTTCTATTCACTAAGTTCTGAGTGATGCGGATTTGGTCAATTTCCTTCCCTAGCCGTTCTAGTTCCTCCAGTTGTTGCTCGTCTTTGCTTTTTTCTTTTTTATTTTCCATCTTATATAATAGCGGATATAAAAAATGCCACACGAAAAACCATTTTTTACATATTACAACGAAATTAGACGCAAACATAAGTATTTGTTGGATGAAGCAGATGCTGATTGGGCTGAACAAGTTAATGAGGGCATCAATAGTCAAGCCCGCGAGAGGCTTAGAGCGGATAGATTGTTGGATGCTTCAACAAGAAGGGGGAATACTATGGAGGATTTAAAAGATAAGATTAGTGAGTTGGACAATAAGCAAAGTATTTATGCAAACATGAATTACGATGAACTGAAAGCGCACCTCCAAGATGACGGCGTTGATATGAAAGAATTTGAAAGAAAACACGGAACTGCCTCCATGAACGAACAAATGATTGAAATGCGAAAATTAGCAATGGCTACCGATAAATATGATATAATGCACATAGAAGACAATATCCAGCAAATGAAGCGTGATATAACACAATTGGTAAACAAGAATATAAAGAAGAAGACTTAAAACGATTAACCGATAAGGGTTTAACGTATATGAAAAACAAAGGCAAAGCGGACAAAACTCGCGTAATACGAAGAGAGGATAGAAAGCAAGCGGAGCAGGATTATAAGGAATGGAAAGAAAACCGAGAAGAGTGGGAGAGAAAACACCCAGATGATGCTTTAATAGAAGCACAGATAGGCGACGAACACAAGATGCTTGTGCCACGAATAAGTGATGACCCCCGAAGTGTAGAAAGATTTGTTGATGCTATTATTAGAAGTATTCAGGAAATAATTATGAGTCCCAGACTTAATAGATTACTTAACCTTGCTACAGGTATTGGACGATATGGTGTGAGAAGGATAGCGTGGGGGCAGATATTGAGATTAGTTGCCAACAATCCACAACTACGTGCGATGAATGTTGGATTACTTGGAAGAAGAAGAGCAGATGCTCTCAATACCTTTTTGCTAGCACTAGCAAGGAATGAAGCGCCACCAGGTTTGCCTCCGCCTAATCCTCGTCTGATCGCAAGCGGACAGCAAAGAATAGGTGATTATGTATTAAGTGAATATGCGAGCAGATTAGCCACTGGAATAATGTCTTTAAATGCGTGGCAAGTTTTTAAAACAGGCGTAGAGACTATGACGGTTCTCGGTCTTGGAAAAACACTTAAAGAAATATACAATACATGGTCTGCTCAACCAGATGCTCTCATTAAGTTGGAAGAAGAACGAATCCATACCTGAGGGATGTAATTATAATGGCGGGGGCACACGAGTGGAAAGCCGTCTTCAAGTAGAAGATAGAACTCGTGGCAAATTTCCTTACATTCTCCCAGCAGATGCTTTGGACTTAGTTGCTTTCGAACATGATTTATTGTATGCGTCAGGCGACAAGAATGTCCAAGACTTTGCCGATAAACGATACTTTGAAAGAATTACCAATATGAGTGATTATCTAAGGAGTAATGGATTGGCTACGGCCGAAGTTGCTAAGAGTATTTTTGACAATTACAACTCAATGTTTTCAAAAGCGGATATATCTAGAATGGCCTTGGAAGCACAGGGGAGGGCACGTGGCGGAGTATCTTTTTGGGATGCAATGAAGTTTTGGAAAACTATCAAAACCACTCCTCCAGATGCGAAGTATAATGGATTTATAGGCGATGTAGATAAAACATTGATGTCCATGATTGGTATCATGAAAAATGTGGGCAGTTTTGACAAGGATGCAACATTTAAAGTAAATAAAGTAGCCAATCCTGCTGCATTCAGCACACAATATGCGGAACTCGTTGATGGTTTTAATAAAATGGTTAAATCGCAAGAAAAAGCCGATGGCGTGAAAGGATATTCTCTTATCGCACCAGCAAATGAAACTGCAATTAATAATTTTATAGAAAAAATAAATACACAGAGCACAAAAGATATTCCACCAAGTATAGAAAAAGATATAAATCTTAGCGTTGAAGTCCCGATCGCATACTCAGACAATATGGTAGTAGCACCCAATTTTGATTCAATCGGACTGGGCAATAATTGGCTATACTCCAAGATAAAACTGCCCAAGTAAAGCACCTGAAAGGTTTTGTTAATTTATTGACAAAGACAACGGGAAAGAAAATAAAACTATCAAGTTATGATGATCCAATAAGTGGATGGGAAGAAGCCATTAAACAAGCCTTACAGCAAGGGGCTAGCAAACCAATGATAGCAGAAGCAGATGATCTATTGGATAGGAGAATTTACATAGATATGAAGGGTAGATTAAATGGAGAACAAATGAAACAATTGACAGAACTAGAAATAAAAGATGAGGAATACACGAAATCTTATCTACCTCGGGCAAATCCACCACAAACTCAATCACCGCAAACCATGCCACCGCAAACCATGCCACCGCAAACCATGCCACCGCAAACCATGCCACCGCAAACCATGCCACCGCAAACCATGCCACCACAAACAACACAAGCACCAGCACCACCAAATCTACAACCAGAGTATGAAACACATGTTTATACAAGTGGAGCAAAACAGGGACTCCAATTCTGGGAGGAGAAAGTTAAAGATGAAAAACTCAAAGAAATGATGAAAGAATACAAAGTTTCAGATGACCCAGATCCAGCAACAACACCAAATCAAGCCATGGTTGATAGCATGAGAAGCATTGATAAATTGGTTGATAAACTTATGGGGAAATCTCCCGCCGATGAAAGAGAAGATATGTTAGCACTTATTCGTTTTCTAATGCCAAGCGACCAAAATGGAGGTATCGGCACTTCACAAACAAACCCACTTATTAAAGGCAACGAACTAAGACGCGATCGCATGCTAGACACCAAGAATGATTTTGAATCACTAGATAACACACGTTATGGCAACACAAATAATCACTTTATGTTGAATAGATACAATAGAGCAGTCATCCAGACCAGAATGAGAGACAAAAGAGAGTTTCCAAAAATAAAACGAAAACTAACTAGAAACTTCTCTGCTGAAATCCCGCGACAAGTTCAAACTTGCCTAGAAAGAAAGGATTTTAAACCACTCGTCAATCCTCCAAGTAATTATGCTTTTGGTAGTCCTTACTCTCCTTATTTCTATAATTATGCTTCACCACCCCAACCATTTGGTGCTGAATATGATAATTATAGATATAATCCAAACTATTTTCAAAACCCATAATATAGTGAAACATGCCTAAATCTATACGTAAAGGATTGATAGCAAACACGTTGCCACGAAAAACACTTTTGAAGCAGATCTGGAGAAATCCAATATAAAAAAGCACACGAGGAATTTACCATTGACAGGCCAGTAATAACAGAGTTAGATACCAAAAAACCGCCAAGATTTAAGAATGACTTGGAAATACAACCAATTAAAACACAGAGAGATGGCATTGAATTGCTTCCTATTCAAAAAGAAGGAAAATTGCCAGCAATGGGAACTATGGTTATATGTGCAAGCACTGGCGGTGGTAAATCAGTTATGATTTGTAATCTACTCGCAAAAAAGAACATGTTGAAAGGTTTTTATGATAGAATAGTAGTCTTTTGCTTAAGTCCGTGCCCGATTTTGGAAGAAACTCTCAAGTTAAAAAAAGAAGACATAATCAAAGAAGATAGGCCTGAGTTAATGAGAGAAATATTAACCAAACAAAAAGAACTGATTAAAACTAAAGGGTTTAAGAAGGCACCAAAAATACTATTGTTATTGGATGATATCGCACAGAGTAAAACTTTTCTCAAATCAGAAGTGCTTACTGAGTTGTTTTTCGCTTCAACACATGCTACAGTGTCAGTCTGGGTAGCAACTCAGAGTTATACACAACTCCCGCGAAGAATAAGAATTAATTGTCATTGGATGATTATTTTTAATGGAGTAAGGAGAAGCGAACTTGACAGACTGGTAGATGAATATGAAAGCCCTTTCTCACTAAAAAAGAATTTTACAATATGGTTAAATATGCTACGGCAGAACCTTATTCGTTTCTAGCAATTAACAATACTGCTAGTGATAGAACAACCCAGTTTAGAAAGAATTTCTCTACTATATTACGATTAAATAAGGATAGAGATATGACAAACCTGTAAAAAAAATTAAATTAAATGGTTTTTTTTTCGCCATAATACATGACGGAATCAACTAAATTATACAAAACTTGCTATCAGCAAGCAATCGCTATTTGGTATAAACAAAATGCGCAAGGAAAATTCGTAACAAATCGTAAGGGATCGCCCGAATACTTAGCAGTGAAGAAGATAGAAGAGGATATTAAGAGTGGCAAGATTAAGTGTTAATTAAAACCAAAAGTAAGCAAATCAGGAAGTAAGAACAATGAACAACCTATTTCTAGTGGGCAACTAGACCAAATGCCAGATGAAGCATTGAAAAGAAAAATACCAGACATAGAATCGGCAAAAACTTCATCTCCTAAACCAAATGCCAAACCTATTGAGATGTCTCCAGCACTTAAGATTGAACAATCTTTACCCAAATCTGTCAATCCAACTCCTGTTGCTGTGCCGAAACAAACTACCACAACACCAGCAAGTAAGATAGAAGCAATGGAAGATGCTTCTAAGGAAACTCCACCACCACCTAAGGAGGTTGCGCAAACTAATGACGTTGATGTAAATCAAGCCATAGCGGATTTAAAGAAAATGAAAGAGGAAAGAATTACGCACAAGAATTTACAAATTATGAAAAAAATAATTAATGGTAATTGATAAAATAATATATTATGCGGATATTTATATATTCGCATTTATATAATAATTAAAAACTCAAGTGCTTCAAAACGTTTGCCAATTGACTTTATTAAGAAGATAAATGAAGCAAACCGACCAAAAAGTGATGGGTTTCAACTAAACCTGTTTGAATTGTGGAGTAGTCATGGTGCCCCATTAGTTAATCAACCATTAACTGAATTTGGCGACCTTGTCCCGCATGAGAAGAGCACTATCCAAAACACATTAACAGACATTTCTGATAAAAAAGAAAATGCGGACGTTCTTGATTTGGACACCGCTGTTAGCAGTTTGGCTTATTTACAGAAAGCGGTTCAAAATGCTGAGGCGAGAGAGTTTCAATTGACTTCACCACAAGACACAAGACTTGACAATATACAAAAATCAGTTGATATTATTAAACAATCCGTTTCAGGTGAATAAATAATTATTTTTAATTTCTATTATTATTTTTTTAGTATAGTAGCATTGCGAACTTTACAATCCCACAACCACACAAAAAAAAATGGAAAGAAAGGAGATTGAAGTTACTGAGGAGTTGATGACCCTCAACAACCTCAGATATGAGTTGCCAGCAAGTCTGGCGCTCTCTGAACAGGGAAGTATTTTTAAGAAGAACTTCTCTGACCAGCAGACTTACAGCAGTGCGTCGGGAACTGAAATAATTTTTACACTGCAGGCGAGCACTGATTTTGTTTACGAAAAAAATTGTTATTTGTCGTTTGACATTATGGCAGAACATCTAGTAGCCACTGATGGAAAAAATGATGTTGCTTGCGCTCTGGGTTCCAGAACACTCCCGCAACTGCTATTTTTGTTTTTGCTAATAAGCAAGGATGGAAGCGAACTTGAACGAATTGAAGATTTGAACAAGATGGTGCGAAATATTCTCCCGTGGCATTATCCATTTGACTATCGCAAGCAAGCACAGATGACGGGACAGAGAGAAAGTGTTGAAGTTAATAAGAATGTTACTGACCCTTCAGTTGTTAATTTTGCACTCAATAACCCCACTGCTGGTAGTGTTGCGACTGGCAATTATTTGAGAGTTTGTATTCCTCTTTATAACTTTTCGGGAGTGTTTAATGAAGAAACTCTCATTCCTCCCTCTTTGATTAGTGGTATGAGACTTCGTTTGACATTTGCCCGCCACAGGAAGGATTGACTATTATTGGAACTGCTACTGGTGGTGTTCCCTGGTTTTAGTGCACTGCTCTCACTTACACCATATCAAATCCAGTTGTAATGTTGGAAACCTTCTCACTTGCTCCCGGTGTCCAGAGAAATATTTTGGAACAGATGGGAAGCAAGGATGGGCTTCCATACACTTATGAAACATATTATAACCAAAAGGCAAATCCAGAAACGTCTGTTGATTTTAATCTTCAAGTAAATAAGGCAGTTGCCCGCGCTCAGTGCTTGTATATCGTAACTCAGAATGTGCTTTCTGATAATGCTAGCATTGATAACTTGGGAACGGCTCAAATGCCTTATAGACAATATCAATGTCGTATTGGCGATTGGTACGCTCCACAGCAGCAGATGGAAATAGGAGGAAGCACCGATACACTTGCCTCCGTTCAGCGAGGATGCGCAGAATTGTATATTAACAATCTCCAAGCGACTATGGGTATTCGTGATGCTTATATGACTTCCTCTGTTTCTCTTGAAGACTTTCGCTATTGGTATTCTGCTGACTTGCCACTACTGCTACATCAACGGAGGATTTGCCACCAGTATCCAAACTCTCAATCAGTCTCCGCATATTGGAGCGTCTGGTCTTGCAGTTAATAATTCGCGAACTGCTGAAGTTACTCTTCGGTATGCTTCTGATTATGGTGCTACAAATAAGGCCATCACCGCTTGGTTGAAATACGTCAAAGTTGCGTCTATCTATCCTAGCAGATGCGTCGTAAAACAATAAAAAAATTAAAAAAAAATAATAATATATTTTATAATACAGCAATGTCATTTACGATAAGCAATCTTGAAGATGAAAAGCGAACAAAAAAAAATTTTCCTCCTTCGCGTCTCCTCAAGTGATAAAACAGAATCAAAATCCGCTTCTACTCACAATGGCCGTTTCGTCGTTGATTTACCAGCAACTGGTCGTAATACTGATATAATTAGTGCTTATGTCGTTAAGAGTATCTCCATTCCAAATGTTTTCCCAAATATACCGAGTTATGCCAACACTCTCACATTGATTAAAACAACTGGATCCGCTACAAAAACTGCAATCGTAACAGAAAATCAATACACCATTGATACATTTATTACCGCTCTTCAAACTGCAATTAATTCAGCAATTACCCCAAACTCTGTAGTTATAACTTTGAACTCCGTTAATAAATTGAATTTCGCATTCACTGGTGATACGTATGCTTTTGATTACGATAACAGCACTATTAGCGACAAGATAGTACTAACTGCTGATATCTCGGCGGCGGCGAGTGCCACGATGCAATCCATAGTCAATCTAATCGGTGAAACGGCCGTTTATGTCCATAGCCGTGCATTGAATCAGTCTGGTTTAGTTGAAGCAAATGGTAATTTCTCTGTCGTTGGTAAATGTAATTTAGATAAGCCCTATGGAGTCCAGTGCTACTTTGAATCGTCAAACGATGTTGCCGATTATGTGCCATTTAATACAACGAAAAGTTTAAGAACTATTGATATCGTCATTAGAAATGCGAGTGGCAATGTGCTTGAATGTCCTGTCAATTTTGAAGTTTCAATTCTTCTCAAGGCGTATCACGCTTAAGCAAAAAAAGAATCCATAAATATAATGACGTACATACAAAATTTAGATATACTATTTATTCTAATCAAAAACATCAACTTACGACGACGACGACAACATAAAGAACAAATCCCTGCGGTGTTAATATTGACCAGTTCTACATATATTTGAAGAGAAATCACGCACGTATAACAGAAAAATTAATCAAGGATAAGGGTTTTGAATACATTAAAAAAATTGCCATAGAGATAGAAAAGAAAGTTGATGCGCAAATACAATATTCTATGATATAATATTTTATGTATAAATAAAGTATTTTTTGTTTAAATCTGATCTTCAATCCAGTTTAATGAAGCGTAAATGCTTGCCGTTCCACCGCTTGTATTTTGTGCGGATATAGTAAATGTCTTACCTGACCCTATCTTGATATTATATTGAGACAAATCAATGTATATTGATGAACCACCAGACAACACATATGTAAATATCACACTTCCACCTGTTCTTGTTGTCCCCGCTGTATCTACTTCGGCAATGATGTGTTTGTATCGTAATTTGAATAAGAAGGTGTTCCTCCCAATGTGGTATTAAGAATAATTCTCGCAATACATGTTTTAGTATCCGAATTGCTGATACACAAATTCTCAAAGTAGATTATGTTGTAATTCGTTTTGCCGTTGAATGTGGCGCGGTTTCTAATAGTAAATATGGCATTCTCAGTTGCTCCTATAGTTTTAACATTATCATACGAGTTAGTTATAACAATAGTCCGATCAATATTGCCCTCAACCGCCAAAAAGATACTCGCCGTTTTCATTACAACGGATGCCAGACTTGACGAATATGCCTTCGCATAAATAGCAAACGCCGCCTGATCCAATGATGGAGTGGTAGCAGTGCTCGCGTATTTAATCGCATGAATTACTTCCATTCGTCCAGTTCGCGGGTTTTCTATTTTGAATGTAATTTGACCACTGCCCAGATACTGAACAACTATTTCAAACACATTCAATTTGGTAAAATCAATCGCGGGGAAGTTTCCAGTATTATTACATTTATCAACATTCCAAGCATATTGACTAACCACATTTTCTACGCTTCCCGCCGTTCTTACAACAGACATTCCCAAACTTGATTGTCTAAAACATAAATTGTCTGCTGGTGTGCCTATGCCAATATCGCAATTGAAACTATCTGCTGCGATAGATGATGGAAACAATGCGGAGAATCTAGCAACTAAACCCATACCACTTCTATATTTGGCTCGCTCAATAATCGTAATCTGCGCAGTTGAATTACCTGAGGCCGATGTAGTCAAAACCGCCATTGAATTAGCAGTTGATACCACCCCGCCAGTAGTCTCCGTTTTGTCAAAGAATCGCGTATTAATACCATATGTAAATACATTTTGTAATACTGGCGACAGAGTAGCCGTTCGCAATTCTCCGAAGGCGGTTGTTGGTAGTGCGTCTTTTATGCTATCAATAGATAAAGAAGAAGATGACGATGTAGTTGATGACAAAGTTGATTTAATTTAAATCAACTTAAATAATATAAAACATGTCAATAATAATACGCGAATTGCCGAGTGATATAGTTGGACATATAAGGACATTTGTTTATTCAGAAATGCCCAGCCGAAATATGGAGAAGAATTTTGTAATATATGTGGCTTGTCTCGCACATTCCAGTCGCACCCACCGATTATAGCAGGCAATTTTTATGGTGTAGATTGTATTGAGTTTTTCACAATCTGCTCTATTAAATGCTACAGACGAGAGTCTAATCTTAGAGCAAGATATGGAGAACCGCCTTTAGTCGTTGTTAAGTATTAACCTTCTTTTTATTTCTTGTGCTTCTTCTTAACGGCGCTTTTGCTTCCTCTTCTTGTGGCGCTTCTTTTTTCGCTTCGCTCTTCGTCGCTCCACTCCTCTTCTCTTTAATAAACGTATTGACAATAACGGCTCCAATCCCGCTTATCTTTCTTAGTTTGGTATTTGTAATATTCGGGTTATCATGGTAAATCTGCTCAAGCAATTTATACTTATCCTCTCTGCTAGCACTTTTGCCTAATGGTATATAACTGCTTTCTTCGCCTCCGTTTTCGCTTTCAATTTCATTAGTATTATTTAAACTCAGACATAAATCTATCTTGCGTCTCAACTCCTCTAATTCTGTTTTAATCCCTTCTGCCTTAATTTCTTCAGGGTCGGCCACATCAACCCAACTATAACTAAAACTTGTGAGCATATCGCCGTGTCCCAATACATTGCTTACCCACGTATTAAAATTCTCTAATTTCGGATTGGCGAAATTACTATACGACAAACTAGCATATAGTTTTCGCAACATACTGCTTTTCTGCGTGTATTCCGATAGCCAAGGGAAGACTTTGATAATTCTTTTGTTTAGTTCATTGTTCTTTTGTTTATCAAGCACACCCTCGCTGTTGATGATGACTGCTTTTTTCTTTTTGAAATGATTCCGTATTGAATTTACTTGTTCTATTACGAACTGGGGAGTAAAAAGGACAACAGGCCTCTCAGTCCAATTCTTTTTTTGTCCTTCTCTTTTCTTTGCTAGGTTATTCACTCGCAACCAACTTGGTTTATCTGGTATCAATTCATACGTGTTTTTATGAAATATTTCCGCAGGCCTTGCTCCAATTGCTATCATCAAAGCAAGTAGTTTAAGATAAGGGTCATTACTTAATATCATATCGTTCATTTTAGCCATTACATCACGGACATCAATTTGTATTTTTTGTTCATTTTTGGCTTTGACATCTTTCTTATATCCCTCAACGATATCAATCCGCTCGTCTTCATTTAGATTAAAATACTTATCCAGTTTGTTCATTTCATATACTTTTTCACTTTGGTAAGGCTCTATCGCTTTTTTTCTCACCTCGGAAGGTCTTTGTCGCCTACTATTCAAATTTGGATACACGATAGCATATTTTGGATATATGACTTTAAGTGCCTCAAGCACCTCTTCATCACTAGTTGGTGTGCTAAATAAAGATATAATAGCATTATGAAACGCTATACTTGGTTTTAACTCACTATCGTAGAAGTTGGACACCACTTCATAAATTTTACTTTCATTAGTAGCAACTCTTAACTGCCTAACAAACTTCTGTTATCTTCGCTCCACATCTTAGTATATAATAGACAAGTCTATATTTTTCTAAGTCAAAAATATTCACTGATACATTTTCTAAAGCAAAAACAATAGTAATTGAAATACCACTTCATATTCTGAGCGTATATTATTGGACTTTCTACAACGGATAAAGTAAGTCCGCAGTTGTCGCATAATTCGTAATCTCTGTTGGTAAATCGCGATTAAACAAAAAGAATTTAATATATTCTTGCAAATCATACGGCAATTGTGCTATAATATCCTTCATGTCTTATATATAATTATATTATTTTAATTATTTTAAAACAATATCAAAAAAAAATTTAATTAACGAATTCTTACAATCCAATTGATTGAGCTGCCTCATGGTTCAATCTTGCCAAGGCGGTAAGGCTGTTGTAAATCAACAACTCTTCCTGTGCCCGCTCCCTTTGACACCAGGAAAAAATACTTGTATGAAGGGTTTTTAATGCTGGTGTCATATTTCGCTTTTGCATAAAAGCAATTGGGGTCTTCGCGGTGCGAAGATTTGCTGGCGAATAGTTTAATAGATTTTGGGCTTTTACAAAAGCCTTTGACATCTCAACAAATCTCCCCGAAGTGGTGAAAACCACTCGGGGGGACAGGTCGCCGAAGGTCACCCACGGACGAGGAGCAACTTCTTTTTCATCCGCCGGCGAAGACGAAGGCGAAGGCGAAGACGATGGCGAAGGCACCACTGCTTTGGCTTCTGCTTCCTCCTCAACTTCGTCACGTTCTTCGTTGGCTCAAATCCCATCGCATCCATCTCATCAACGAGTTCCTCCGACATTGTCCGCTACAGAAAAAAAACGAAAGACAAAATTTCTTTGAAAGGTAGAGGGCTTTCGCCCAGTTTTTTGTTTTTTATTTGTGTTTCTTAACACATATATTATTCGTTCCTGAGACTGCGGTTCATATTTGCACTTCCCTGCTCAACGTCATCATCGTCAGAAGAAGAAGAAGAAATAGAATTTGATATTACATCTTCAAAAGAATTCCCAAGCAATATGAAATTTTCTAGACGATTTATTTCCGAGGCTGAAAAAGATTTATTTTTTTTACGAAATTCCTCAAATTTCTTAAGGTTTTCGTTTATCTCTTTCACTTTCATTTTTCTTTTGCGAGAAATTGAGAGATCATTTTCCCGTTCATTCTTACCTCGGTTTATCTCGTCTAGTCTTTTTCTTATTGCTTTCTTTTTTGACATTAGGGAATTCTTTTTTTTAGCGAGCAATGAGATTTGACGATCAATTTTGTTCATTTTCTCATCAACATTAGCCTCGTTTAATTCAAGTTCATAGGCTGAGCGATGAATAATATCGTATATTTCGTTCCAATCCTCTTCCGTCCTCTCTGACGGCTTTACGAGTGCTTCCGACATTCTGCGAAAGGTGATTTCTGGGGATCCACGAAATCCCCAGTTCCTAGGTTTTGGGGATTTGGGGAGAAGATACGTACCTCATTGTGCTATTTTTGACTTGAGATACGTACCTCATTGTGTGGGCTCACGGCCTGAACTTTTTTAGTGCTATCAAATTTTTTTTTACCTATTGCCTTTTCGTTTTGTGTGGGGCGGTGTAATTAGTTGCTTTGTGAGATGTTTTGCTAGTTTATTTTATTTTGCTTTATGAGGTTTTATTTTTTTACAATGGTTAAAGTCATTTATGTTTTGCTTTTATGTTTTCATTTCATTTTTGCCAATTTTATCTTTGCGGTTTTCTTAACACGAAATCGTCGTTGTGGCGACTTGGACGGCTGAGAGTGGTATTAAGCAACCGAGAGAGACAAATTCGTCTTAGTATTAATCGTGTCCAAGTCTGTCCGAGTCCGACCCTTTTTTTTAGAAACTTTTTTGTGTGTCCATTATAAAAAGGGGGGAGGAAAAAAATTTACTTTTTTTTAATAAAAGGTTGGACAGGTTGGACAATAAAAAAATGTGTAATACGAAGAAGAATTATATAATAAATATTGAAATTTAACGATAAAAAAGTGTCCAACCTTTAAAAAACAGGGTTGGACACGGCCAACCTTGGGGTTGGCCACCAATAGGAGAAGATATTTCACCACCCTGCTCTTATATTCATCTCTCGCTTGCTGTAATATCCCTGTTGTGTGTATTTCCCCCAACCCCCCGCCATTCACTTCGTGAGTGTCCGCCCCCCTTCCCCCCATTTTGTTGTGTGATCATTTATGTATTCGCGACTTGTCCAACCGCAAAGTATTAAACAAGCCTTAAAAAATATGAAAAACCAATATTTGACATATAGAAAACATACATAGAAAACAAAAAAGTGTCAAATGTTTAACATAAATTTTTCTAAGTGAGCACATTAAGAGAGATTTTGACGAAAGGACACATAAACCATATACACGCAGTTTATATATATTTTTATGAAATAAAAATATGGTTTATGTGTCCTTTCGTCAAAATCTCTCTTAATGTGCTCAGTTAGAAAAATTTATGTTAAACATTTGACACTTTTTTGTTTTCTATGTATGTTTTCTATATGTCAAATATTGGTTTTTCATATTTTTAAGGCTTGTTTAATACTTTGCGGTTGGACAAGTCGCGAATACATAAATATATATATATATATACATACATACATAAATACATATGTACATACGTACATACATACATACATATATACATACATATATACATACATACATACATCTTTACATGCATACATACACACACACACACATACATACATACATACATACATACACACATACATACATACATACACATACACACATACATACATACATA
>WBZZ01002531.1:142500-171987 GCA_019918135.1 Paulinella micropora | reverse complement strand
TGAATATATAATGAATACAGGGTAGAAAATGTAACATTAAGAGAGAGAGAGCGAGCGAGTGAATGAGTGAGTGTGTGTGTGTGTGTGAGAGAGAGAGAGAGAGAGAGAGAGCGAGAGAGAGATCGAGAGATCGAGAGACAGAGGAAGAGAAAGAGAGAGAAGAGAGAGAGAGAGAGAGAGAGAGCAACAACAACAACGACAACAGAAAAAAAAAGAAGAAGAAGAAGAAGAAGAAGAAGAAGCAGAAGAAGAAGAAGAAGAAGAAGAAGAAGGAAGAAGGAAGGAGGAAGGAGGAAGGAAGAAGAAGAGGGAAGGAGAGGAAGGAAGAAGAAGAGGGAAGGAGAGGAAGGAGAGGAAGGAGAAGAAGAAGAAGAAGAAGAAGAAGAAGAAGAAGAAGAAGAAGAAGAAGAAGAAGAAAGAAGAAAGAAGAAAGGAGAAAGGAGGAAGAAGAAGAAGAAGAAGAAGAAGAAGAAGAAGAAGAAAATTATTTAGTATAGTTGTATGTCGAAGTAGTGAATAGATAATGAATAAAGGGTAGAATATGTAACACTGGTATACGGTGAGTACTCAGATGGCTTGCACTTCCGCAAGACCAGTATAAGGGGTGCGTATGGACGCTTATTTTAAATGGTATGTATGAGATACGATTCGAAATAAGGATGTCAGGGGTTTATTTTTAAGCTCAGTCGTGCCGATGCATGCGCTCCCCACTGCCCATAACCCTTATGTGTGGTGAAAGAATATGTATGTATATATGATTAATGTATCTTTACCCTTTACGCATAAGTTGCAGAGAGAGAGAGAGAGAGAGAAAGATGGAGAGAGAGAGAGAGAGAGAGTCCTCCTCGTCGTCGTCCGCCTCCTTGTCCTCGTCCCTTCTTCTTCTTCTTCTTCTTCTTCTTCTTCTTCTTCTTCTTCTTCTTCTTCTTCTTCTTCTGCATACATACATACATACATACATACATACACAGATACACACATACATACATACATACATACATACATACATACATACATATATACATACATGCATGCATACATACATACATACACACATACATACATACATACATACATACATACATACATACATACATGCATGCATGCATGCATGCATATCTACCTACCTACCTATTTACATACATACATACATACATACATACATACCTACATACATACATGAAGATATGCATTCATATATGCATATATATACATATATATATATATATACATTATGTATATATATATACGAGAATATGACAGGGGTCGCCCGTTCCAAAGGCATCAGTCACCCCATCTCAAACCGTTTCCATTTTTACTACCTCTGTTTCTTCTTCAAGCAAACCAGTCTGGGGAATTCAAGCTTTCCACTCAAAAAGTCTTTTTTTTTTTTCTTTTCTTTTCTTTTCTCCATAGAAAAACCGGATGGCCCGATGTTTTCTAAGTGGAATTCATAGCAAAAAATGGTTGCGTTTCCGCACAAAAACAGGCCGACCCGTCCAAAATATTCTTCCTGTGATCTTTTAAGCCGGTCCCCGCCGCTAAAAAATGGTTAGGTTTACGTGAAGTGATCGCGGACACACTTTGCTTCGTTATACTTATAGAAATATATATATATATACATTTTTATATGTATGTATGTATGTATATAAATTATAAATATATATATATATATATATAAATTATATATATATATATATGTATGTATGTACGTATGTATATAAATTATAAATATATACATACATATATATATATTGTATATAAAAAATATTATTATATATATAATGCAGCGTAAATTGTACATACATCAACATATAGAAGCATCTATAGTTTATGTACTCAAAAATTGCACATGTTTGTTGTATTTATTCAACCTCCCATATCACGGATATATACACCTACTTTCCCATCTATCTCAAATTTTTTCAGACAAGCAGGCAAATAGTTTGATGGAATGCTGTTTGCGGTTTGGGATAGGTAACGCTGTTGTGTGGACACGTCTGCGAATACCAGGTGAGCGAAAATCCTCCTTCGCCTGCCTGATTACCGGGTTACTGTGTGTGTGTGTGTGTGTGTTTGTGTGTTTGTGTGTGTATGTGTGTGTGTGTGTGCATTTGCTGTGTAGTTCATCGCGGCTTGGTGGGAACGTGGCAATGTGACTTGTCCAGTATGCATGCAAAGGGACCCGCGTCGTTCCTTCGAAAGGAACGATGCGCTGAGACGAGGTAGCCGCGCTTGGCACTTGAGAGATGCAGCCGGGCGTGATGCAGCACCAATATTTAATCTATTGTTCCCCTTGCAGCGATCACAGAGTGGAAGGAGGTGCAAGAAAAGGTGAATGTGCGCTGGCGGCGGAGACAACAGATTGCCTGTGATTTCAAAAAAGCTGCTCAAATTCACATGGCCCAAGTCGAAGAGCGACTCCAGAAATTGCAAGTAATTGCCTTCTTGTACACCTTCCTTGTACACTCAGTAGTTTAAGCTGATATAACAACAAAGGATATAACTAAATCCTTTGTTTTTTTCATGTGCTGTTGTTCTTATTGTTATTGCGTTTGTTGTGCTCCCTTTCGCCAGCGGATAACAGTGCAAGCGGAACAGAAGCGCATGCAAGCTGAGCAGGCCTATCGGGCGGAGGTGCGTAGCCGTGAGGTCTGTCTCCTTTTGCTTGCTTTGCTCCTCTCCTGTTGGCAGTGTCGCCTCTTGCTGCTTGCTTGTGTGGGTTCACACGCAGCCAGACCTCAGTCAATCTCTGTCACGCCAGCTCGTTGTGCGGGCAGCAACGGTCTGGATATCTGTTTAGGAAGCAGCAGGCAGGGTGCAAGCTGAGGCCGCTCTGCAGCAGCTAGCAGCCTCTTCCTCCTCTTCATCCACCGTGGACCCGTTCTTTTCCTCATCCTTCGATCCTTCTTGCTCCTTTTCCCTTTTCCCACCGTTCTGTTCCTCGTTCTCTTCTTCTTCTTCTTCTTCTTCTTTTTCTTCTTCTTCTTCTTCTTCTTCTTCTTCTTCTTCTTCATCTTCCTCTTCTTCATCTTTTTATTCTCCTCTCTCTTCCTCCTCGTCTTCCTTCTTCCTTGCTTCTTCTTCTTCCTCTTCTTCTTCTTCTTGTTCTTCATCATCATCATCTTCTTCTTCTTCTTCTTCTTCTTCTTCATCTTCTTCTTCTTCTTCGTCTTCTTCTTCTTCTCATCTTTCCTTTCCTTCTTTTTCTGATTCTGCTCGTCCTTCTACGCCTCTTGATTCTTCTTCTTCTTCTTCTTCTTCTTCTTCTTCTTCTTCTTCTTCTTCTTCGTCTTCACTTCTTCATCCTCCTTATTTTTCCTCCTCTTCCTGTACTACTACAACTACCGGTGCTGCCTTTGCTCCCCTGTCTCGTACGCCGCCGCTTGCAAAGCCGCGTTCAGTGTTTGCTGCCAATAGTCAGGTGAGGGCCAGGTCCCACTCGGTCCCGCTTCCACCACGGTCGATTATCAGGCGGACTACTACTACTACTACTACTACTACTACTACTACTACTACTACTACTACTACTACTACTACTACTACTACTACTACTACTAGTACTGATGCTGCTGCTACTTCTTACGTTGCTGCTGCTGATAATGCTGCTATGTCTACTGTGAATTCTACTTATACTAAGAATACCACGAATACTTCTTCTACTCCTTCTGGTCGTCCTGCTCTTGTTTCTCATCCTCCCGAGGCTGAGACTGCTTCTTCCTCCACTTCTTCCCTGCTTTGTTCTCACTCTCTACCGTCAGTTCCTTTGGCTTCTGCTTCTGTTGTCACTGCTCCTCCATCTTCTGCTTCGATTTCTGCACTTCCCTCTGCGGAAATGTCCATTCGAGTTGTGCGAGCGCCAGACGGAGAGTTGTGTGTGCCACTGTCGGAGCTTCCTAAGATTCTTAAGAGTATGTCTCTTGTGGATCAGCCGTCTCGAGTTCGCAAGGCGTCAGACCAGCCAGAGGAGAGTGAGCGACCCACGCAGCGACGCAGGCTGAACGAGGAAACTGGTTTTTGCACGGGTGGTTCAACATTTTGACTTGATCACTAGTGTCAGCTACAGATAGTAAAACATGACACTGTTGTTACGCAAACACTATTTTAACAAAATACTTGCCTATCGTAGAGCCTGAGTGGGAAGCAGAAGAGATAGAATGGAAGTGGTATCAAAGATATACAAAAGCGGAAAACAAAATGAAGCGTAAAAAACATAATAATAAAAAAACAAGAAAAATAACGGGAAAAAAGAGTGAATTAGGAAAAGGGGAAAGTGAAGAACTGAGAAAGGATAAGAAGAACGCGTAAGGGTACGAAGGCAGAAGTGCATATAGAAAGAAAGAGAAGACCAGAAAAAAGAAAGAGAAAGGAAAAATAGTGTGCCGGCCGGTTCACTCACATCATGGTGGAGGGTGTCACCGGTGAATCAGAATCTCTAGCCTGAGTCTCTTTAGCACCGCCGGTCCCTGTCACCCGTCTTCCTGCAATCCTTTTCTCGCATCCAAACGCTTGAGTTCACTCTCTCTGCAGTTTTTCTATCTGCTGACAGATGTTCTCAACGCTGAGACCGCTCAGTTCTGTGAGCAGGTTTGGCCCGCGGATACAACCACACGGTGGTATTAATATGTGAGTTTGTATACAACTCAAGTAGGCAGATAGAATGAACTCTTAATAAGAACACTATGGCTGCTTTTAGTCCTGACTCAGTGTGAGCAGGTGAAATACCAGTAAATAGTAGAGAGGTCACTTCGTTTATTTACGTAATTTCGAACTCTTGGCAGGCTTGGGTGCAACGTACTGTCAAGTGTAGAACGTAGATTGTGAGGTTTCCCGTTCTCAAACTGATAGTGTCGCGACGGTCTTCAAGTAAACAGTCATAAACTGATAATTGTCGGGTTGTTGGATTTGAAAATTCCCCAAATTGATTTGGGAAGCCTCAAGGCGAAAATGACTGGCAACGGAAGACTAGTTAGATATTGTGTTTTTTCCGTCCTTGTCCACGGAATTCGGGAAAAAGGTAATACGAACAGGAAAGATGGCAGGGCAATAGCCGCGAGTCTAGTAAAAAGAACTTTGAACTGATCGTTTGAAATCATTTCTGACTCCACGAAATCGAAAACTGCTTAGTGATCGAAACGTCGTGCAGAGGAGAATCTAATGAACCGGTCAAAAAGAGTGTCGTATCAACGGTAAAGGTTTTGGCCGGTCGTTAAGGTGCTCAGTCTGATAGCTCCCCCCCCCCCCAGACATAACGGTTGAGTTAAGTTGCGTACAGAATGAGTGATTAACGAACGAAGTATGTTGTCTCACTAAAAAAAATTGTTCAACTTGAAGGAAAAAGAGAGGTGGGTGAGTCTCTTAAACCATGAGAGTAGAAGAAGGATGCGTTTATACTGGCGCGTTGCAGACGATGATCAGCCGGGGCCGGATATCCATGATTTGCAGCGGGACTGGGACAATTGAGGCGCAGTAGCGAGCTTTGATATCGGGAGGCGATGTCGAGCCGTAGAAAATTAGGTGACAGGGTATCTCATAGCCAAGATGAACCAATGAAGCACCAAGTGTGCCGTGCCGATATAACCACTGAGGGGTTCAAGTTCGGTGAGATAATCGTTGACCTGCAGGCATAAAAGGCGATCAAGGACTTACATGGGCATACCGGTCATGGCGTAATATTTCTAGGGACGACTCACTGACGGTTCAAGTGGGAAAAGCGCTGGGCGGGGGCGGGTGAAGCAATTACGATGGGTAAAACCCACTTGAGAGTGATGGGGGATGGCTATTCCTTATGTGAAGGATTCGCCGATGATGATGATACCTAAGTGGCGCTACGGAGCTGTGGTGAGAAACCAATCGCTGTTCCTATTCTTCTTTTAAAACGATGTCAAAGTTGACTCGCTTAAGCGGTGCGGGGAGCGCGTGAAGTAGCGACAAGAGGGTATTTGTAGCTCCATTCCATGTGGAGGCCAAAGAGTAACCAAACCAAGTTGTTTTCAAATCCGATTTGGTGACACGCGTCGACGGTTTCTTGTAGAAGGGTACGATGCGGGATGTCGTCGATGCGGTCGTCCGGCATGAGTAAAGCGAATGGCTTCTGAAGGGCGAACAAAGTCCGCGCGACGGTAAGGGAGCAGTCAGGACATGGGATGACGATAGCAAAATCCCACGGGGCACGAGTGGCTCGTGTTCTTAGGCTAGCGCGAATGATGCGACAAGGGAGGGTTTCGAGTTTCCTCTCCAAAGCGGTGCTTGTGCCGTCGATGGCGAGCCACAGAGTAGAGTCTGCTCTGGGCAGTGGAATAGTTGCGAGGAGCCGTATGGTAGCTTCGGCTTCATCGGCATGGGTCGGGACAACTGAGTTCATGCAGGGAGCACGAGGCAAATCATCCTGGAGGGGTGTTTGTTTACCAGGGGTGTATTCGATTTTGGGTCCCAGTGTCTTTAGATATTTCGGAATCCATCCGACGACCAAAGGGTAGCGAGTTTGCCATGACCACATGAGTGGTTTGGGGTTGGCGGCGATGGTAAGTTCCCAGTGGTTAGCGTTGCGGAAGTAGCGGCACTGTTGAACTCCATACATGACGCCATAGGCTTCTTGCGTGTAGGTCGTCCAGTGGGTTTCCGTGTTCCTGAACTTATGAAAGAAGGTTAGGATGACCGGAGCGCGATGGTCAGTGCCAGCGTGTAGCGTGCCAGTGACACCTCTGTGGTTGACATTTGTCCGTAGGTAGACGTCACAACGGAGCGCACACTTGGTTGGGGCAGGGGGCGGTGTGGCCTCGGGGCTGGATTCTTTCAAGTCCGCAAAAGGGGGTACACGGCAGGCGCTGTTGGGAATGCCGGGTAGCGTTAGTTCGTAATTTTCCGGGCGAGGCGCGGACGTCGATCCATGAGGGCCGGGTGTGTCACAAACTTGGTTCGAAAGTTGGTTAGGGACCAGGGCCGCGGGGGACTGGGGTTGTAGGGTGAAGGTAGCCGATCCGTGTATCTGGATGGGCATCCTTCTCGATATCCTCATGTTCTCCATTTGGGTGACTGCGAATCGTCCGTATATGTTGCGCGGAGGCGTAGTTCCATGTGTGCGCGTTGATGGCGTTCGTAGCCCAATTGGAGAGATATTCGCGTTCTGCCGGAGTCCAGCGCGGGCATGGGGCCATGACTGGTTTGGCATTCGGTGTTGACCGAGGAGAATGAACAGTGTGTTCGTAATTGTGAATGAGGTTCCAGAGCTGGTCTCGTTGAGGTCTGGTGAGGTCCGCGTTGACTGTTTCTGTAGAAAACCTAGGATCTGTTTGCGCGGGGTCTTCCTTTGGGGAATCCACGTGCGAGATGGGCAATTCGTTGTCGGCCGAAAGCGCCACAGAGTCAGGCAGCCTCAATTGAGTAGAGTCTGGAGAGCGCTCCAGACTTGGTTGTCCGGCGCGGCTTTGCATATTGTTCAGAGACAGTATCAGGCCGAGCGAGCGTGTTGGGTTGGCGGCGACTTCGCGGAACGACCACTGGGTGAGCCAGGCGTGTGGCATTTTGGTGATTCTCGGGAACGTCCGACCATGGGGCTGGACGTGCGGGAGGATGCCGGGGCTGGGGGTTTTGGTTCCTGCCCTTGCGTCTATGGCGACGACGTTGTCGCCGGCCTTGCCTAGACTGAGGTTCGGGTGCCGCGATTTCCACAGGAGCAGGTTTGGAGCCAAACACCTGTCGCGGGTGACCCGGGTGTTTATGGTCGAGAAGTCGTCGCCTTGGAGGTACAGCTCGATGATCGGGAGAGGCAGGCTGACTTCGTGATGGAGGGGCCATGCCGCGTAACGGGCATTCTGCGGGGCCTCCGCATAGGCACCATACAGGGTGGGGGCCTTTTGCAGTGGTGAACTGAATAGGCAAAGATGCCTATTGGAAGATCGTAAAAGAGTTCCTGGTTACCAAGGTGAGGCATGGATGACTCTGAACAGTATGCAAAGCTCATACTATCGTGTCCCCGAGGTGTGCAAGGAGGTCAGCAAAAATCTTCCATACGCGTCGTTTCTCCTTGAGGGGGAGGACACCGTTGATAGCAGCTGAACTGTTGAATCTGGCAGCGTCTATGGAGAAAGGGATGATCTTACCGCAGTTGGCGAAGTAGTTAAGTTCATCAACGATCGCTTGGCGTACGATAGCCAATTGCTGGATTTATCGCTGACACGTTAAAAGGACATGGTCGTGATGGTGGTGATGTTCGGTTTCTGGAATCGCACGTTGGGCCATTGCATTCACACCAGTGGGCATGTTGTCCACGTCGGGCCGACGCTTGGAAAGCAAAGACTCCGAAAGTTGTGCTCACGGGCGCCATTTTCGAAATCAGGTTGTGGCTGTGGGATATCATTGCCTGTTCGCTGACCTTCGTTTTCTAAAAGGCTCACCTTGTTCCAGATTCCGATTTTGGCTTTAGGGTAAGTGTTACCATGGATCGTTGCCGTGGCGGCGTTGCTCTTGCCATGAGCGTACGATGTGATAAAGACTTGGTGGTGCCAAATGTTGATCCTTTGTAGAAGGGCAAAACGGATGTCTGTACGAAGGGTCGGATTTACATCACGAAGGCGGAAAATGCCTGGAAAAATCGAAAAGGGGTCAGATCGGATTCCGTGTGGTTCGATTTCATCGTCCTTGTTCGGAGGTTGTTGTGACCGTCGTGTCATCGAGTGAGGAGGAGAGGCTGCAGCTGTCGAAGTCGTCGCCGGCTTCGATGACGAGCTGCCAGACGATGAACTGCCCGATGGTGATGATGAGGGGCCTTGTCCGCCTCCTTTCGAATCGTTGTCGTCCTGCTTCTTGTTCTCACTTGGCTTGCAGCCAGAGGAGGACTGTGGTTTGACAGGGAATGCACGAGTTGTGTGACAACGGCGCGGTCGATGAGTCGGAACCAGTGGCCGATGGTGGCTGAGCTGGGGCCGATGATTGCTGAGCTGGGGCCGATGATTGCTGAGCCAGGGCCGGTGGTGCCTGAAGTGGTGCCACCGGTAGCTGAGCTTGGGTCGGTGGTGGCGAAGCTTGGGCCGCTGGGGGCTGAGCTGGGGCCGGTGCTGACGAAAATGAGCTTGAGCTGCTTGATGAGCTCGATTACGAGCTGGATGACGAGCTAGAACTCGATGAAGAACCAGATTTGTTGTCAGATCTCGCTGGAGAGTCGTCGAGCTGGGTTGGTTCTGGCCACGAGCCGCGTAATCGTTCAGTTGGTAAGCGCGGCTGGATGTCAAAGCCTGGATGTCAAAGCCTGGATGGATGAGCGCAGCGTGAGGGAAACCGATACGATAGTTGACTTTTGTTTCTTCAGGGAAGAGCGTTGTACAGTTTCCTCCTGGCACGTTTGTCAGTAAAACTTCGTACCCGAGATCTTGAGTGCTCATTTTCATTTCCTTGTAAAAATAGTGGAGGACCAATTCCATTTGGCTTGCTTTGAGATTTGACCATCGTCCGTACCGGGTATGGTCATCTCCGCGGTAAGCGGGTGGGGGGTGATTGGAGGTCGTCCACTCGTGAAAGTGTCGATGTTCATTTGTTGTCTGGGACATGCGAATAACCGGGACTCCGTAGGGGTAGCCACGGAGGCGTTCATCGCGGGAGTACGGGTTGATGATATCCGTCGAGCATGGGACAGTGTCATGGGGGTGTTGGACCACGTGGATCTCCTGGCTGAATTGGAGTCCGGTTTCGCTTCCAACGATCATAAAGAAATACTGTGCCAAGTGCCATGGGACATGGTCGTAGCGTACCCACTGGAGCGTGCCTGCAAAGGAATCTTTGACGCCTGTGGCACCTGGTGCTGCATTCCAGTTGGGAGCATTTCGGAGGTACTCGTGAAATTCGGAGTCGGTCACTTCAGTCGTTCCTACAGTCCTGTCTTGTCCCATGTAATTGCTGCCCATGAAAAACTGTTGCAGAAATGTTGCGTCTCTTTCATCGGTGTAGTAGGCGGTGATGCTACAAGAGTCGAAGAAACTACGTGGTAGGTCCACGACGCATTTGTAGGATCGTTCTCTGACCATGCTGACTCCCGTCCATTCACTCCCTTCGTCATAGTAATGGTCTTCAGAGAGGATCTTGAACCAGATCGGATCATTACACGGGAGGCGATGGAAGTAATGTTGTAGGGCGAAGCAACGTTCGCGCGTCGGGAGTCGGAAAACGCGGCGTATGTACCTTTCTTCATCTTCGATTTGTGGTTCGAAGTGTATGTGTTGAGGAGTAGGATCCTCCATGCTGCACCATGGAAATAGGAGTTGACCTTCGAGGATGGCCGCCAGAGGGGACGCATTGGGGTTTGCTCCCACCAGTAAGCCGCAGTATGAGGATCTGTATCCCCACGGGCGTCCAACGGGACAGTAAACCATTCCCTGTCAGAAGTAACCAAGGATGCCGGTGGGTTCAATATTGGGGCCAACTAGAGAAGAGGCAACAAGTTGGGCGGTGTTTCTTCCATTCTGCGGGCAGAAGTGGAAAATAACAGCCGTGGCATTATGCTGGTGGAGGCGTGACATCATGGTGGCGCCCTCTTCGATGTTGAGGATGTTTCTCAGCGCGGAGGGCGTGAGCGGGCATGGACCACGACAGGTCATCTTCGGTGCTGTTTTGTCGCCAGCACGGAACAAACACATTGTTTCGGTATGGATAACCCCAATGGGTAAGACTTCGTTCGCAATGATGGCAAGGCCATGTGTGTAGTCTTCAAAGGTCTGGGGGTCCATCTCATGTGCAGAGTTGGGCGGGGGCCAATAGTACTGCATCAATAACGTGGGGTAAGTGCGAGAGAAGTGGGCAAGGGCCACATCGAACTGAGCAAGGACCAACGGGTCCTCGCGTACCAATGTCTTGGTTCCATGTGTAAGTAGGTCTTGCTTTCGCGCGTACGTGGTTGGCCAGTGTCAGGGGTAGCCGTCCTTGGAGTGAAGGTCCGAGTGAGGTGTGGGACGTCAGCGAAAAAATTGAAGTCCTCCGATGGAACAGGGTTGTCCTCGGCTGATTTGAACCTGGGTGGGTCCTCGGAAGCAAAGATGTCATAGCTACCATCGACGGTTTCTCGCGATTTAGTCATGTGACGTTCCACGCGCGGAATGTCGTTTTGCGCATGTGTATTGTCCGGCCATAGGCCCTGGCAGGTAGTAAGGTGCTTGGGAATCCAGTAACCCAGGTGTCTGCATCTGGGGTGGGTGCCCGGAAACATTACCATCGCCAGCGTCGGGAAGTAAGTGGCGTAGATCTCCCGCGATTTGTAGAGTGTCGCATCGGTGCCGGGGGATCCTTGCATTATCGCTTCCTTACGCATTCGCTCCCCTGGGCGTGTAGTGAATCCTTCGAAACCATTGCACTCGGCAGGTGGCCATGTGTCAACTTCTACGAATCGTTCACGTTTGGAAGAACTCGGTGTAGGCGGTAACGGAGTTGACGCGCTTCTGCTGGATAGGTCACGCGGGTGTCCAATAGCTTTACGATCTACCCAGATGCAAGTCCGGGTAGTGAAGTGACCCAGCGGACTAAGCGAGTATGTAGCCGCTGGTGATTTCGCTACTGGTGATTGGGACGCAGGAGACGAGGGCGACACCGGCGAGCTGCCCGACAAAGACGATGAGCTGCTGGAAGAAGACGATGAACTACTAGACGTGCTCTGTAGTGCCTGTTCTGTTTCTTTGCTCAGTCCTTGGAGTCGGCGAGTAGTTCGTTGTGTAGCATGGGGTGGAGTCCCTGTCTTGGATGGCAAAGTTGACGAGGAAGATGGGGTATACGGGGATCGTTCTTGTTTCAATTACCCGAATTACTTCCTGTTGTGCGTGGGCGACCAGACATCAGAGGTACCGGTAAAACCGGGGATGATGGAGGGTCTGCCAACGCATCCTGAAGCTGCTTCGGCAATTTTTGTGCCGGGGCCGATGCTGATGGACCAAAAGCCGCTGCGGACGGTAGGACGGCCGATGGGGGCGCCGGAGCTGCTGGTAATGTCAGTGGCGATGACGATGATGACGCCTGTGACGGTGACGATGCTGCTTGTGATGGAGAGAACGATGGCATCACCGGCGATGACGAAGATGATGCAGACGACGATGCTGCCTGCGAGGATTCAAAAACGAGGGGTCGTGCTGCCGGACTGCCTTTCGAAGCAGATGTTTGTCGATCGTGTCGGAGAGCTGTCCACGCGAGGCGATCGTTGACCCTTTCTTGTTGGGTAACCTCGTCAAAATCAGGACTTGAGTGGGACAGCGCCGGTGAAGTCGTGTCGGACGTGTCCGGGGACGTCTGCGTTTTCTGTTTCTTCAAAAAGGTGCGTTTGTTTTCCTGATGGCGAGTTCTCTTGGAGATGGCGGAGTTTGGCCTTTTGACTGAAGGGTTGTCGTGGTATTGAACTTCATCTTCCTCCTCGTCGGTGGGGGCGTAGGTAGAATCGTTCTTGTCGACCGGATCTTCTTCTTCTACCTCTTCCGGTTCTTCTTCTTCTTCTTCGTCGGTTTCCGCTGGTTTCTTCTCACCTCTATCTCCTTGTCTTTTTCTTTCGGACATAAAGAGATTTACTGTACAGCCATAGAGGTGAGCCTGGGACGTGGAAAGAAGATCATAAGAGCCTGCCGGTTGTGTGCTGGCACGGTTCCCAAAGATTTGTTTGATCTTGGAAGTTGGGTATGAAGTCGCTTCAGCTAAAGTCTCCGGACGGAAAGTCGTAGCTAACGGTGGCTAGCTGACGTTCGCCCACTTGAAGCGGCGTGTCGAAAAGGTGGAACTCCGTCTCGTAAACGATTTGTCTGGCCTTGGGCTTGAAAGGGATGTAGTCCGTTGGTTTGATCCTCTGTGCTTCGTCGATGGACAGGTTGATCTGTGCGGCCACCTCGTTGGTGAAGAGCAGATCTACGCGATCAGGCAGGTGGGTTGAAACGTAGATAGTGATCACATGCAGCGGCGACGTAGGATTGGTGGAGACAAAGAGTTCGATGCCATCGGTGAGCATTGCGTCGATGCCGACGGATGAGCGTGCTTCCACCTGGGGCAGTTTCCGGACGGTGAACCCGTGCTGTACAACCCATGAAAGGCGGGCGACGCCTTTGTAATTGCAGGCGGAGTCCAAGGTGCATGTAGTCTTACCGATAGTTGGGCGGTTAAAGGGGTGTTTCGCGACCCAAACACATCCAGTAACCACTGTCGGGATTGTCGCGATCCGTAGGGGCGGAGGCGTTGGCACCAACGGAGATGCCAAGCGGGACCGGGTAGTCATGTGGAAAGCGCGCGGAGTGTTACGAGCAGAGGCAGCTGGTGGCTTCCAGTCACAGTGTTTCTTCTCGTCTTGGCAGCGTTGTTGACGGAGCTTGCATTCCTCAAACGAATGTCGGGGTAGTTGATCCTTCTTCAAAAAGCTGTTATGCTCTTTGCAGTAGGCGCAGGGTGTGCCCGTAAACGGTTTGCGTTTGGTTTGGTTTGACGGTCTGCTAGGTGGGTCAGTCTTAGTCGTAGACATAGAGTCGTTTTCGAAGGGATCACCACAGCATTGGCTCCCGTGAAATGCTGACGCGGTGCCGGCTTCTTCTTGTTCGGGTGTTCCTTCTTATCCGGGTGGGTCGTCTTCAAACGCTTGTCTGGGCGAGTCGACTTCTGTAGCGGAGCGGTCTGGATCATAGTCATGGCGTCTGCCTTGCGCTTCTGCCGAGGAGGGCGATTGGGGTTGGCGTTTTCCGTGGCCGCTTTTGCTGGTCGAGGCAGTTGAGGTCTCCGACAATCAGTACGGGTGCACGATTGGCCCTGGCGATTGTAATCCCGCTTGCGCATAGATGGTTCTTCGGTGCCCGCGTGGACCGGGATCTCCATTCCCAGGAGATATTCTGGCATGATGTTGGGGTCAAGGGTCCTGGCCCAAGGGAGGAGGTCGGTCAAGTTGCGCGGCCATCCGTGGCCGTAGGAGAGCAAGACTTGATCTGCTTGTTGGTTCCACTTGTTGCGTTCCGTAGGGGTCAACATGCGGCCCAAGTCTTCAATCTGGTTTCCGTCGCTGATGCTTACGCCGGTCAGGCGAGCTGCCTCGTAGTGCGTGATGCATGGGTTGACGTACGCGAGGAGTTGTTCCTTTCTGAAGCGTCGCAGGTTGAGTGCTTGGAACGCTGTCTTGCGTGTATCATGTTTATCCAAACGGCCGTGGATAAGGTCGCGGGTAAATTGCAACCAGATGAGAGGCAGTGAACACCATACCTGTTGAATAGAATCGGTGACGCGGACGAAGCGAGCCCAACAGGCTTCCATAAGGGCAACCGTAGCCTTATCTCCCCATGATCGAACATTGTTGATGGCGTGCATGATGGCCAGCTGGATCGGCGCGTTGGAGATATGGTAGTTGATTGCAAATTCGCGTGCGAAGGTAGCTTGGTCCGGCGTCGGTATCACGGTCGGGATCGACAACGCGAACATGCTGCGGCGTGCGGGCACAGATCCGTAAGGGCGTGATAACATGTGCATGTGGTAGCCCGACGTGGCGCCTGAGTTACTAGAGCGAGTAGTACGGCGGGGCGGCGAAGATTGGGATGAAGTTGCATCACCAGAGGAACCTCCCGAACGGGGCGCACTGGGTTGTGATTGTTCAGCGGGGTTGGCGCCTTGGTCTGGCAATCTGCCGGTCTCGCCGTTGCCTTCGTTGCCGTTGCTGTCTTCGGCGACCTCCCCCACCTTTTGTTCCTGTGCCCGTTCCTCGGCCTCTTCCTCCCGTTGTTGTGGCAGTTCCTCGGCAAGTTCGGTGGCCTTACGGTCTGCTTCTTCTCTTGCGATTGTTGCTGCATCTTCAGCGGTCTTGCTTTCCGTCACCGGAGGAATGGTTGCAGGTGCAGGGATTTCCGGGATGGTTGGAAGGGTGCTAGCGCCTGAATTGGACACTGCTGGTGCAGGTCGCCCTGTTCCTCGCGCGGAAGTTAGTGGCTGACGTGCAGGTGTCTGTGGTGGACCAATGAGGGCCGCAATAGGTGAAGTAGTCGGGTTAAGTACCGAACTTGAAGCAAACAAGTTAGCGTCGTAGGTTGTTCGGCAAAGGGTGCATTGGGTCGTTGCGGGGATGTGAGGAGTGTGTCGAGGTAAGAGGTCATGGCCAATGAGCGGTTTACCGGTTCATTCGCCCTGCCAGCGAATAGAGCGGCCAGTGGTGGTACCAGGGGACGTGGCGGGGCAGGAGTCGCAGCTCAAGCGAGACGTCCAGTTCGCGGAAACGAAGAATCCGGGGACGAGAAGGGCATGTTGGATATCGGGGGCATGAAGGGCGGAACAGTCTGGCGAAGGGTCGGTGAGCCTGTAGGGGTTGGACCCAAAGGCAATGTCGGAGTCAACCGAATCAGCACAGCGGATGCAGAGCCGATGACGACGTAGAAGAGCTGCCAGCAGGCAACAAGCTAGATGAGCTAGTCGATGTTGGTGCAGAAGAGCGTCCAGTGGGCAACGGACCAGATGAACCAGTCGATGTTGGTGCTGGGGCCGATGTAGTGCCAGTGGGTATACCCGAAAGTGCAGCTGCCGATGGTGGTCCTGCCAATCCAGCAGCTGAAGCAGCAGCTGGGTAGTAGTTGTGAAAAACTTCGACAGGAATGAAGTTGCCAATTTGATTCCAATGTCTCTCTGCAGCTGCTAGCGAGCCAGGGTCCCAGGTAATGGGCGTGGACTTCAGCGTCGGTCCAGTCGGGATTACGGAAAAGGTCTAGGCTAGCTTGAGGAGAAATGGGGACCTGGGGCAGCGATGTAGCCTTGTCCTTGTGGTTCTTTCGTAGGATATCCCGTACGTCGCTCACATAGCTGGTCAATAAATCGTAGATAAATTGGATAGTCTGAGTGCAAGAGAGGTTGGAGTGGAGGCGAGTAGTCTTCCCAGCCTTGATTTCCTCTTGAAACTTCTTGTCGGTGCGTAGGGTATCTGGACGGGAGCCCAGGATGGGGTAGGGGTCCAAGCATCGTCGCTTGCGCTCCTTGTACTTAGATACTGGGTCGTCGTAACGTGACTGGTTCCATATGTAGATGTACCAGGAGCAAGCCAGAACGTAGAGCAGTAGCTGAAGGGGGCGGTGTGCAGTGGAGTAGGTGTTCTCCACTCTGTAGGTACTAGGGGATGACCCTAAAACGACAAAACCAGACACATACTGTGTTGGTTGACTGCATAGTGTGTATGAGGACAGAGGGAAGCCACAAAAATGCAACGGCAGGTGAACAATCTGACGAAACATATGTGATTTTGGTTACCTCTATCCTTATACGTCGTTGTATAGCCACTCTTGAAGGAGAGGGCTTTTCCAAATCGATCTGTCGACAGAACACACCAACTCTGTGTGTGTGGTTTTCTCTTGAGTGGAAAAAAATTCGAATTGTGAGTTTGTATACAACTCTTCAAGTAGGCAGATAGAATGAACTCTTAATAAGAACACTATGGCTGCTTTTAGTCCTGACTCAGTGTGAGCAGGTGAAATACCAGTAAATAGTAGAGAGGTCACTTCGTTTATTTACGAATTTCGAACTCTTGGCAGGCTTGGGTGCAACGTACGGTCAAGTGTAAAACGTAGATTGTGAAGTTTCCCGTTCTCAAACGGATAGTGTCGCGAGTCTTCAAGTAAACAGTCATAAACGGATAGTTGTCGGGTTGTTGGACTTGAAAATTCCCCAAATTGATTTGGGAAGCCTCAAGGCGAAAATGACTGGCAACGGAAGACTAGTTAGATATTGTGTTTTTTCCGTCCTTGTCCACAAATTAACCGTAAAGCGTTTTCACGGGGAATTCGGGGAAAAGGTAATACGAACAGGAAAAATGGCAGGGCAATAGCTCTAGTAAAAAGAACTTTGAACTGATCGTTTAAAACCATTTCTGACTCCACGAAATCGAAAACTGGTTAGTGAAGTCGAAACGTCGTGCAGAGGAGAATCTAATGAACCGGTCAAAAAGAGTGTCTTATCAACGGTAAAGGTTTTGGCCGGTCGTTAAGGTGCTCAGTCTGATAAATAATTACACTGACAACGAACTCTTATTAAAAATCTCTACGAACTTTTATTAAAAATCTCTATGGAACAGCATTGACTCTTCGTCAGGGCCTCGCCGTCCTCGCCGACGCCAAACAGTCAACATTGAAGATCTACGTTCCTGCGCCGCCCACTGATCAACTACGCCCACTTGATGCAGAACCACGCCAAAGCGCCGACACTCGTCCCCTTCATCAAGGAGCGCTACATTTGATTCCGTATCGACGGCACGGATATTATGCACGCCGATGTCCTCGCCGCCCTCCGCGACTGCCACTTTTGCCAACTGGTCCACGCCCGCCTCACCATCAACCATGGCCGCTATTCTTCGCTGAAGTGGAGCAGTCAAGGTCAATGCATCGGCATCGATCATATGCACGTCAGCATCCCGGGCGCTGTTTTTCAGTATATCCTGACGATCATCGTCTCTGCTCAGGATTTCTTCAATTCGTTCCCTGCATCTCCACCTCCGCCGAAGAAACCTGTGACAGTTGAGATCATCCTCAACCGATGAGCATACATCTTTGGTTTTTCGGAGTCCATCTTCTCTGACTACCACAGCTCGTTTGTAGGTACATTAGCCAAGCGCTTCTGCAATGAGGCCGGCCTCGACTGGCTGACCACCGCACCCTACTCGCACCATCAACTCGGCTTCGTGGAATGCCGGCACAAGGCGATCCGCACAGCGATCCAATCTCTGCCCAAGGCAGACAAATAAATTGGCCTAGCATCATCCCGTCCCTCTCCTTCGCCCAGAACACCAACGTATCCACGGCTACAGGTACAACCGCCTTTGAGGGCATGCTAGCGCGCAAACCCCGCTGCACACTGGACTTCTTCGATTCCCCGGAGATCGCCACTGCCCGCGCCTCCGCCTCAAGCGCCGCTCTCGACGCTTCCCTTACGCTTTCGCTTCAGTCTTCCGAGCAGATCGAACTGCTACGCCGCGCCCGCGCTGCAGTCACGGCGTATATCAGCACGTACACAGACGTCTCCCGCGGCCGATCTGTTGCTCAGAAGAACAAGGGCCGCCGCAAGGCCGTCAAGGAGTGGAAGGTTGGCGACACCGTCACTATTTACCGCCCTAAGCCCTCAAAGCAAGGCACTCCCGCTTCGTCCGTCCTTCAGTTCGACGGCCCCTACACGATTTTAGAGCAGGTCAACTCCAACTGTTTTAAACTTCGCCACCTCAAGACCAACAAGATATTGAAGCGGATCGACCGCTCACACCTCTCCCCGTACACTGCTCCCACCGATGGCGTCGCCCCGCTAAATTCAGTCGCAGTGGACAACTACGATGACGACACTGTCAATTACACCACTGGTGAAGTCGTTGCTTTCATCGACCGTAACCAAGTCAAGCTTGGCATCGTTTTGGACGAGGATCCGGAAAATGAGAAAGATGACCTCGTGGTCCACTAACTTGGTATCACTTCGGACACCAACCCTCTCTTCCGCCCCATCTACGAAGATACGAAGGAAAAAGCTACCATTCAGAGCTGGAGCAAGCCCCTAGCCTTCTGGAAGCCCCTCCTCTTCGATATCACCAACGATCAAGTCGTTCATCGCCACATCGAGTGGCGTCCCTTCAAGAAGATCAAGGCGTTGATTAGGTAATTACCTGGTCACTCACGGACCTAATACCTTTACACTCCGGTTTGCTGAGGGACTCCGATAGAAGCCACGATGCCAATCGCACTTCAATTCGCAAGTAGATCGCAGAACTGACAAACTCAAAGGTAATAACGAAACTGAAATAAAGTCCGCATGACTGTAATTATTACACAATGGTTATTGTCCAATCCTGAAATGCCAATATAGACCGTTACGTCCGTTACCATTATTGACTAGAAATATACGGTCATTCGACTATACGAATAAATTACCAGTCACAAATCAATTACTAACAGTAAACGTAGTTATCCTACCAACGCTCCCCCTTAGTTCTATGTCAATGAGCAAATTATCAATCAATACATCTACGATTAATAACTATAAGAAATGCGATAATTGCCTCCATCCCAATTAGTACTGAAATGGTGTTTGGTCACAAAACTTGTAAATAGCCAACACTGTTAGTCCATCGTTGTTCCCTCGTTGTCAAGTTGACATTTCGACTTTGTCGATTAAAGCTTCTTCAAAGGTCATCCAATGTGGTTATACTCGTACGTAACTGAATTACATTACTGACTCTGCGAGTCACATATAATTAGTAAATATTGCCATTCCGCCAAGATAAAACTACTACTTGCGAACACCGCTCTGACGGCTGATGTCCATATCCCGCTCTTGCCGCGATTGACGATCGATGGTGGAAAGTCCACACGCCTCGCTCTCGCGCTCGACTTCTACTTCAACGGGAACACCGTCACAAGATGCCGCTCAACTACCTGCGCATGACACTTCCCACACTTCAAAGAGAGAAAACTCACAAAAGAACAACATAAGTTTACTTTTCGTAAATTTGCGCATGAAACTTCCTGCACACTTCAAAGAGAGAAAACTCACAAAAGAACAACATAAGTTGACTTTGCGTAAATTTGCGTATTTATGGTGAGTTTGCAGACTTGAGATATAGGATCATGGATCAAGTGTTACCATAAACTTACTAATGAGATATTCGAATTGATCCTTAGGACGATGTTTAGTTAGTACGTCTGCAATTTGTTTCTTAGTTCCTACCTTTACAAATTTAATCTCATTGTCTCTCTGTGCGTGATGGATGAAATGAAGTTCAAGGGGTAAGTGCTTTGTACGTGGTCCTGACATTCCCCTTTCTGCTGCTAAGATAGTTTGTGTATTATCTTCATAAAGCTCTATCGGTCCTTTCTGTGCTATGTTTAATTCCTCCGTGATATGTCGGATAGCCAATCCCTCCCGTATACACTCCGCTGCTGCGAAAATTTCAGCGTCATTAGAACTAAGCGCAATTACGTGACTTTCCGGTTTTCTTACAGACCTTGTGTGCTGCATCAGGCCAAAGAGTAATTCGCGGATATGTCCTTCCCTCTTGCGCTGACTTAGGCCCGTGAAATGCAATACCGCAATACGAACCTTTCAAATACCTGAAGATCCTACCTAACATAGCATAAGCAAGTCCTGGATTTGCTGTTTGCATTACACTAGCTGCATTTAGTGCTTGATCAGCATCTGGTCGTGTCATCTTAGTTAGGAACAAAAGTTTCCCTACTAGACTAGGTATATAATGTTTTCTAAGAGCGCTTGTTTCTCCCATGGGCTCAGGCTCATGTTCAGCACTTGGAGTACTTACTGGTCTAACATCGGCATATCCTACATAATTTAATATCTGTTTCTGGTACTTATTCTGATGCATTAAAATGCGTCCTCCTTCCTGAACTATCTCTATTCCTTTAAACTCCCAAACGCTTAAGAGGATAAAACTTTTCTAGTTTACTAGCGAATCGGTCGCATGCTCGTTCGTTAGGAGTTGAGAAGATAAGATCGTCTACATGGAAAATACTTATGATAGCATCTCTTACTGGCTTATCCTTTTCTACGAACATGCATAAATCTGAGTCTAATCCTAATTCCTCTAACTTAGGGGCTAGAATCTCATACCATCTCCTACCAGCTTGCGGCGCGCCATACAGAGCTCCATCTACTCTCCATATCATGCCTTCATGCTCCTCACTGTCTATCCCATCGGGTGCATAAGCATTAACAGGATCATGCATTCGTGCATTTAGATAAGCATTTTGAAGTCTATACCGTATAGCTTATGTCCATGCCATGCAAGCTTAGAAAAAAAGAGTAATGAGCGATGCGCGGCGCAGGGTACAAACAATTGATCTGGGTTATAGCTAACTCCTGGCTCTAGCATATCTCACCGCAAAGCTAACCTTGACTTAATGAACTTACGTCCTTTATCGTCTAGTTTGACTTTATGTACCCACGTTAGTCTCACTACTTTTACTCCTTTTTCTTTCGCTTCCTTGGGGCTTACCCACGTGTAAGTGTTAAAAGACTTCAGAGCTTCAATCTCTTTATCCATTCCGGCTTTCAACTCTTTCGCAGTTAAACCCTCATCTACGATTGCCTTTGGTACCTTCAATATCAGGTACAGTAACGCAGTGGTATGATCCTTACGATACTTTCTGCGGACATCTCGGGGTGCTCTAGTTCTCCAACTGGTTTAAATCTATCTATCCGATACTTTCTAATCTCGTTCTCTAAGATCTTTTCTACTTGACCGTCGTCAAAGACTACGAAGTGGCTGAGCTTAGGCATCTTACGGACTTTAAGTCTATCTCCCTTCTCGCACGGTTCTAAGACCTTTCCTTCTCGTTTTACCGATTGCCAATTGTCTCCATATTCTTCCTTTGCCCATTCTTCTCCGAAAGCTACTCCCGGCAAACTAACTCTTTCTCCTGTCAATTAGCTGCTTTTACTGCTGCCTTCTTTTCTGGAGGTGGTTGTGTAACTGGTGTCCTAACCTTTGCTTCTCGTTTCCCTCTCACTATGTTAGCTGATGTGATTTTGTCACTTTGCTCTCAAGTGAGGCCCTTAGTGGGCCTCTAAGTACCTACTACTAGGGTGGCCTGCTTCGGGGCTTTGCGCCTCTAACGATGTGACGGGTGTTAGCCCATCATCCCTTTTGTCAACTATTTCTGCCTTTGACTCTGATGGGAGACCGGAATCTGGACCGTGAATGCCCTTTTCTTCCTGTTGCTCCTCATGCTTGTCTAACTCCCCCTCAACCTTAAGTTCGGGTTCGTTTGTTGGCTGTTCTAGCTGACCGGTATCACTACTTGTTGGCTGTTCTAGCTGACCGGTATCACTACTCTCCCCCTCAGATTCCTCGTCGTCCCATCTGACTTCTCTGGGTGGGTGAGCCTCCTTACCAACTATATTGGGGTCAAAGCGTACATTACGTACATTAGTAATGATCTTACGACCATCCCAAACTCTGTATAGTTCCTTAAATACATCGTACCCAAGCAACATCACGCGTTTTCCCCTATAGTTTCCTTTCCCTACCTGCTTTCCTATGTACATTACACCTAAACATCCTATAGGTTTCAGTTGTCGGATAGCTGGCTTGTAGCCTAGACATTGCTCAAAAGGGGAAGTGCACTTTCTAGGTCCTGTCGTGGCCAGCAAAATGTTGTGCAAGGTTGTGGCAGTATGTTCCATCTCTGCCCAAAACTGTGGAGGCAAGTTAGCATTCTACCGCATGGCCCGGGCTGGTCCGGCTGTGATGTCATTGACCTTCTCAGCTATAGGATTGCCATCTTTGTCACCTGGAGCACTAGTCTTCCAAATGAATTGAAGCGGCTTCCACCACTCTATGATTTCAGTTGGGACATCAAACTCGTTATCACAAGTGATCTGTCTGACTTTCCTTCCTGTTTGCCTCTCAAACCATGCTACAGCTTGCTTCAAACAATGTACGAACTCGTTCTTGTAACGTAAGTAAAAATCCTTGATGTACCCCGAATATCATCTGTTACGCAAAATTTATTGTGCTTACCGTGAATTGACATGACCGCCCATGGTCCGGAAGTATCTGCAAAATCTCACAGGGGTAACTCGCTCTCCTAATTCTGTTAGCCTTAAATCTGGGCAACACCTTAGCTTTCCCCATCATACAGGCTTCGCAAAATCTAACTCTATCCTCACTTCCTGTCACTTTTCTACCCCTTGCCTTGCCTAATGCATAGGTCTTTGGTAATGCTTTATGACCACTACACTGATGCATGACATAAATGTCAACCGGCTTACCCTTCTTACCTTTCTCAGGACACATAGCGTATAAAACCCTGCCTCTAGCTTCCTCGTTCTCACTTACTCTCGCTTGCTTGCTCTCTTTTTCTCTCGCTTTGGGGATTCTCGCCCCGCTTACCCCGTCTTCTTCTTTCTCTCTTTCACTGTGGGGTTGTAACGCTCGTTTATGTTGAGGGGCTTATCCTTTTCATTGTCCCAGCGGTAGAGCATACCAGGTGTAAGTCTCCCCCTCACGATCACGTCACTCTCTTTTATTCTTATGGGGCGTTTGAGGATTAGAAGTTGCCCATTCTGGTGAATGATAGACCGATGATGGTTGTGGTCAATGTTTCCTGTGGACATGATGTTGACCGGTACCCTAGTGTCTAACAACATATCTTTCTTTACCAAAACTGGCTTTCCCGATCCATCTATTCTTGTTAATCGTGCTTCCCCCATATCTCTCACAGTACTCTCTCCGTTTCCTGTGAATAAGCTGACGGGTTCTATCTCTCGAAGGTTGCGCAAGATGTGTGGCGTACAGGCTATGTCTCTTGATGATCCACTATCCTGTACTATAATTTTCTCTTTTCGACCTACCGTCGTGCTGCCGTCTACCATGAGGTTGTGATCCTGCTCCTCATCCTCCTCTTTCTTCTGGAGCCTGTCCTTCCTTTCTCTTTCGAATCTCTCCTCATACATCCAGTCAAGCTCTGCTCGTGCTTTGCAGTACGATCTGTAGCTTATGGGTATTCCTGCTTTCATCTCTTCAGAGGTTCTAGAGTGTTCTAGGTTTTCCGGATCGTACTCATCATCCTCCTCTAGGTCTGAGTGTCCGTCTATTTCCCGTCTCTACCCATCAAACTCTTTCTTCCTCTGTGCTGCCTGTTCCGGGCTGAAGAACTTGTGTGCATCTCCTGAGTGTAACTTATGCAAATATGTGTTCAATGTACCCCCTCTCGCTTCTACCTCATGCCATATCTTCACCAGGTGGGGCATCGATCGCACTATAAAAAGGGCAAATTGATTGTCGTGATTCTTAGCTAAGTCGAGTATCCCATAATATATTATTGCTAACAGTTCTGAGTAAAACTCGTTCTCTTTGCCGTCCGGGTCGTAACACAATCCCTCTTTCACTACTATCGGTTCTGCTCCCTTCGATTCGTCAGTGCATATAGCAACCTAGCTATTTCAGTCTTCTCAGGTTTTGGATGTCCTTCGCTATGTCTGCGCTCCCACTCCCACTTAGCTCTTAATTTAGCTTTCGTACTTTGAGTGTTCTTAGCTGCTCTTTTCTCTATGACTGTCTCTCTTGTGATCAGTTGTGTGCCTGCTGCATGCTTTAGAAATACTTCGTTAACAGCCCAAAACACATCTGTCAACAGTCCGTCTGCTTCAGCCACTCTCTCCCTCTTTCTTCGTCATTCTCACAATGACTCCTGTTTCGAAGCTCATCGTCCATTATACACAGGTTGTTCAGCTGTTTACTTATTCTCTTAAAGTCTTCAAAGCCTATCACCTTTCCGTGTTCTGTGTCTCTTTTACTGCTCTTCCCCACAGGTGTGTCGTGTGTGTGTGTGTGTGTCACTGGCTTGCTGTGCTTGTGATTCTACACTGTCTCCTACTCTGTCTATCGGGGATGGACCTCGTGGCAGTAGCGATGGGGGCCAAGACTTCCCTTCTCTTGTCCCTCCTACATGCTCATCAGCCTCATCGAATGCAATCTCTTTTTCAGCTCTAGTCCCGCCGGTCCTTGCCTCATTCCCTGGCAAAACAGCATCATTCCGTGAAACTGAACTAACTACTTTCTTACCGGGTTTTCGACGCTTTGCTTGTCTTTTCCCCCCGATATTTGCGAAACTTAGCGAGTCTTTCTTCACAGGTTTTGCCGTATCTTTGAGCGAAACTTGCTGTGCACTCGCCCCCTTTCCTTCCCTCTCTCTCTGTATTCGTATCATCTCACTCTCTGATGGAAAGTCACGGGAAGGGCGTGGGCGACGTGATAGGTCTTGTAACAGGTCAATAGACGGAATAGAGGGTCTTGGCGAGCATGGTACCCGCACAAATCTGCATACGCTAGCCTTTTTGCTTCCTCTCCCGCCTTACGCCAACTCCCCCCCTGTCCAAACTTAACCCCGAACTGCTCTCCTTTCCAGTTAAGCCCTTGACAACGAATGGTTAGTGGGCCTGTTGTGTTGCTCTGAGGAGTGGATGTAGTGGGATGTGGTGTTTCTTTTTTAGTCTGTCTAGAGTTCTGAGGGGCTGTGGGTGTCGGTTTCTCTTTTTCTTTCCGTTTCTCTTTTACTTTTGATTGAGAGGGTTTTGGTTGAAATGGTGAGGGTTGCACGCGTTGCGTGGGTGGTGAGGTGGTGAGGGCAGGAGTTATTGTTGTAGAGGTGTCGGGGTGTTGAGCACTAGTGAGAGTGCGTTGTGGGGGGTTGTGGGGTCTGTCTCGGAGTGTGTTTCGAGCCAATGGAGCACTCGACAGTTCCCCCCCCCCCCCCCCCACGGGCTCTAGTGGGTTGTTCAAAGGGTTTATTGTCACTTTGCTCCGTTTGGGGCTCACTTTCCTCCTCGCCCTCTTGCTCAGCTTCACGAGCAATTATTTTTTCCCCACTTCAATGTTACCCTCCATTGCATCCTCTCCACCCTCCATAATGACTAGCTCGTACTCTTCCTCTTCAGAGCTGTCTTCCCCCTCAGACTTATCTTCTTACTCCTCTTCACCCTCCTCTCCTACCTCTCCCCTCATTAGAGTAACTCCTTTGGCTCCTTTCTTTCGAAACTTGCCATTCTTGTCTCTCTGCTTTTCTTTAGAGGAGTTAGAGTGAGAGAATTTTGAACTGGTTCATTTGGGGTTTAACTTAAGTTTGGGGCAAAAACGTTTAGTGTGTCCAGTTTGGTAGCAGTGGTAGCATGTTGCCGTGAGCCACCATTCCTGCTCTGAACTGTCACTATTCCCAATACCTTCGCCCTTTTTCCCTTTCCCGTTCTTTGTCCATTTCTTTTATTTCTCTCTCTTTCCTCCTTTCTCTCCTCCCTCTCCCTCTCCAAACAGTAGATTTGCTCCCTTACCCTCTCTCTTTCTCTCTTTCTCCTTCCTACGTTCCTTTCTGTCTCAGTCTCTTCTGCTTGCTTCCCACAACACGTAAATCTCTCTTGCCGACTCTACCATATCATCATGGGTTGGCCTGCTCGCTGCTGCTAATCTACAATGATCGTTGAGGTATGCAGGCCCATAGGCCTCATGCTCTGCCAGTTTCTCTAACAACCCATTTACTGCTTCTTCTGGCTCAAAAGGCTTCCCTCTCAGGGCCTCTAGCCAGTTCTTCTGCAGTAGATGTTGTGTTAGATACTCATCCATATCCTCTGTCGGTCTCGGTCTCATCTCTTTAAATGCTTTCTCCTCTATATATCTCGCCGCACCACTTAGATTACCGTATTTTTCTTTGACAATGCCGACTTTCTCAAACGGGCAATGAACCTTTTTGCTGCGGAGAAATTGAATCACTTTAGATTCCGAGAATTCTCAAACGGGCAATGAACCTTTTTGCTGCGGAGAAATTGAATCACTTTAGATTCCGAGAATGCTGTTGTTACGAGAAGTTGGAACATTCTGCAGCGATGCAGATATTGCTGCTCTTCTCTGTGTCTCTTCTTTCTCAGCAAGTACACATCCTTGTTGGTTCTTGTCATCGCTCTCTTCTTCTTTCTGTTCGCCCTATCCTCCCAAGCTTTCTTCTCTTCCTTTGAGAGGTCTTTCCAGTTTGCAGGTTTCTCTGTCGCTGTCTTCTGGTCTTGTGGTGTTTGGCTACCTCTCTGTTTCTATTGTCGTGGTTGTTGTGTCTCTTTTTCATCTTCTTCGTCTGATCCCTCCGGTGTGTCCACCTCGTGTGGTTCTCTCGGTTCTTCCATTTCTTCTGCTTTTCTCATCCTGTCTCTATCAAAACAATACTTTGTTTTTGCCGCTTTATGGTCTTGGAAAACATCTGATTCATGAAACATATCCCCGAGTGTTGTGCTAATCCCGTAGGCAGACTCCTCTATCTGGTAATAGCAACTCTGTAAATCTTTTTTGTTTCCGCTAAACACCGGTGTGCGAGACATTAATTGTCTCATGCTAATCGCATGGTGCCGAAATTCGTTTCCCCAGGCTCATAACAGTTGATTAGGTAATTACCTGGTCACTCACGGACCTAATACCTTTACACTCCGGTTTGCTGAGGGACTCCGTTAGAAGCCACGATGCCAAGCGACACTTTAATTCGCAAGTAGATAGCAGAACTGACAAACTCAAAGGTAATAACGAAACTGAAATAAAGTCCGCACGACTGTAATTATTACACAATGGTTATTGTCCAATCATGAAATGCCAATATAGACCGTTACGTCCGTTACCATTATTGACTAGAACTATACGGTCGTTCGACTATACAAATAAATTACTTACCAGTCACAAAGCAATTACTAACAATAAACGTAGTTATCCTACCAACGCAAGGACAAAGGTCGGTTCCCCGCCAACGTTCTTAAGCGTCTTCGAGGTACTCTCATCACTGGCGAATCCTTCCCGCTGCATGTCTTCCAGAAGGGCAAGCAAGCAAAGTCCAAGGAGTAGCCACGCCTTTCACTCTCAAGTGGGTTTTACCCATCGTAATGGCTTCACCCGCCCCTCGCCCAGCGCTTTTCCCACTTGAACCGTCATCGTTTCTAGAAACATTACGCCATGACCGGCATACCCATGTAAGTCCTTGATCGCCTCTTGTGCCTGCAGGTCAACGATTATTCTCACCGAAATTGAACACCTCAGTGGTTATATCGGCACGGCATACTTGGTGCTTCATTGCTTCATCTTGGCTATGTAATACCCGGCCACCTAATTTTCTACGGCTCGACATCGGCCCCCGATATCGTCGCTCGCTACTGCGCTTCAATTATCACAGTCCCGCTGCAGATCATGGATATCCGGCCCCGGCTGATAATCATCCGCATCGCGCCAACATAGACGCATCATTCTTTTACTCCCCAATCGTTTAAGAGACTCACCCACCTCTTTTTCCTTTTAATATTTTTTTGGTGAGACAACATACTTCGTTCGTTAATCACTCATTCTGTACGCAATTCAACTCAACCGTTATGTCTGGGGGGGGGGGGGGGAGCTATCAGACTGAGCACCTTAACGACCGGCCAAAACCTTTACTGTTGATACTGAGTCACTCTTTTTGAACGGTTCATCAGGAACGTCACATAGCATTAAAAAGACAGTCAAACATTGCGTTGAAGTTCATTTCCTTGTTCTCAAATTTACCGTAAAGCTGAGCGTGTTTCACGGGGAAATTGGGGAAAAGTTACCGTGATCAATATATGGAGGAAAAAGGCAATGGTCGATCTTTCAAGTTCTAAAAAGATCTTTAACTTAATCGTTTAAAATCATTTCTGAACGGAATTGATTCAAAACTAGTTGTAGTAGCGAAGTCGAAACGTCACGGCGTGCAGACATTTTCGCCTAGGCCTCCCAAATCAATTTGGGTTTTCAAGTTATTACCAAGCCGACACTACCAGTTTATGACTGTTAACTCGAAACAGAAAGACACTCAGTGTCCGTTTGAGAACTGGAGACCTCACAATCAAAGTTCTACTGTGACGTCACAGTGATCATTCATCGACAGTATGTTGCAACACAGCCTACAATGAGTTCGAAATTACGTCACTTGAAATAAACGAAGTGACCTCTCTACTATTTACTGGTATTTCAAGAGTCACCTGCTCTCATAGAGTCAGGACTCAAAGCAGCCATAGTGTCTTACTAAGAGTTCGTTGTATCTGCCTACTTGAGTTGTATACAAACTCACACTTAATGCAGCCATAGAGACTTTTAATAAGAGTTCGTTGTGTATTTATCCCTTGGAGTTGTATCCAAACTCACAATCCTGCGTAAAAAGTAGTACCAGTTATTAATACTGTCTTAATATTATCGTCACCTTTTGAACCTGCTCAAAGTATATGTAGAAACTGGTATAACTATATCTTGACTAGACATAGCTAGGCATAGCTCATCTACACATACATCACAGTGTAAAGGGGTATAAGAAAAGGTCGCATATTTACCTATCTGCGCCTACATTGAACTATTAATAATTTGAATTCTGACCACTAATCTAAAATCTGACCATAATATGAAATCTGACCGTCAGGCTCTTAACTCAAAGTCGCTGGCTGAGTTTGACACTTGGAACATGATGTACCCAGTAATACTGGTATTTCACCTGCTCTCAGGAGTCAGGACTTAATGCAGCCACAGAGTTCTTTATTAAGAGTTTGTTGTGTAATTAGATCTATTCTATCAAAACAGTGCTTGCGTAAAGTACGTTTTTTTTTTTTTTCACAACAATGATTTTAACAACAATTCCTTCTTAGCTGTAGTATTTGCATCCCAACTGGCCCTAATCATAGATGACAGCTGCAGCGACTGAAATACGCTTCCCTATTGTTCAAATGTAAGAAAAAAAATTAAAAAAAATCAAATGCGGAATGCGTTTGATACAACAGAAACTGAGGCTTTCGACGGTGAGACTCTGCAGAAAAAACAGCTTCTCATATGCCGCATGAAGAAAATAGGTCAACAAAGAAGGTTTTCCCTCCAGGTTGAGACCAGCAGACAACTCACTGATTGGAATATTGACAAAAATCAGCTTAGAGGCACAGCAAGCCCTGGCCATAATTCCATGACTAAGCAGAAATCAAACTTAGCCATAATTTAGGCGGAAAACGTCTTGGGCAACA
>WBZZ01002531.1:97500-132500 GCA_019918135.1 Paulinella micropora | reverse complement strand
ACATAGCCGGTTCGATTCTTTCCGTATAGTTGGACGTATATACACACTGGAACGTGTATATACGTCTAACTTTTTATACAAATTTTATTTTTTTATACAAATTTAAGTTTTTATACAAGTTTAACTTTTTATATAGATCTAATTTTTTATATTAAAGTTCAGTGCTCAATTTGAATGTCGCCAGTAAGTAATATTTACCGGTTGTAACACCCACTGTATACTACATCGTTTTTACGCTATTAGGGCTTTACGGGAATTTACTCTTGGAAGTACTTGAATTTCTTGTTATTAACTTGATGTATTTTAAGATGAATTCTTATTACATTTCCGGTTCTGACTAATACGTCCGGTTTTACTAGAATGTTGTATTAGGATAAGGAATATGGGAGGAAAGCTAGGAAGCTTGGATCCCCGCATAGGACCTTATTAATAAAACCTACATCTTACACTTAACAGTTTACCGGCTGGAGAAGGTTTTTAGGATGCAGATTACACTATTGTGTAGCATCCATATTGATTCAATTATAACCTCCCACATTAATAGCGTTGACCCGATCCTTCCACAGCACATGTAGTAACCGTTTGAAGTTTTGGAAAAAAGTTCACACACCGTCAATTTTCTTGGTGCTTTCGAGAACATTGATGCTGACGTCCACCGTAAAAACACATTCGGCGAAAACTGCATTTCTGCGCACGATCAAGGTCACGCTGGAATGGCTCGTCTCAAGGACCAGAATGATGCTTACTGCAACAAGTATCTGACCTCATGGAAGAGGGACTTCGCCCTTTCCCACAACATCCCCTTGCAGACTTTCGGTTCCATGTGGACTTACGTTGCTTCGAACACCGGTGAGCTTTGGAAGTGCTGGCTGAAGCTTCTTTCCCCTGGTGGCGTTCGCGCTGACATGCCTAGGAACCAGGCAATCATCGAAAGCATCAACGAACTTCACAACATCCGCAACGACAAGCCCGGTCTAGTGGAAGAAATGCAACAATTGATTGAGGACCTCCAGCAAGGCAAGCCAAGCGAAGTGAAGCAAACCATGAAGAGGTTTTTCTGGAGCAGAAGAAGTACGTCTGCCTCATCTCGCTGCAGGACATGATCCTGGACCTTGCTGACAACATGGGATTTTTTGAAATCGACGGTGTTTACGTCGGCAAACAGTGGAAGCCATATTTTTCTTTTTTGGTTTTCATCATTCCTTGTGTTTGTGTCTTGTTTGATCCAGACATGATTTACGCTGACCTTCCTTATAACATTTCCGACCTTGTTGCTGACACTACTGAAATCAACAAGGAAAGGGTCATCAAGTTGCTGAACCAGTTCGGTGTTGTCTGCAATGCTAACAAGCGCGCCGTCGTTTTCCATCACCATCTGTCCCAGTACAACCTCTTGGTGGAAGCTTTCCAGCAGTGTGGCTACACCACAATTGAGCCTGTGTTCTGGTACAAGGAGAAACACAACTACGAGGGACACGTCCAGAAGTGGATCAAGGCAGTGGAGTGCGTCATGGTAGCGTTCTACCCGGCCCAGAGTGCATTTCAGCTAAATCTCTCCAGGAACCCGCTTGATCGTCACAACGTTTACTCTGTTGCGGTCCCAACGAAAAAACAGAAAGTCACTGGGAGGCCGGAGGAACGAGCCAACGCTTTTGAAAAACCCACGGAGTTGTCCAGACAAATCCTCTCTGATGTTCTTTCCCCGCAGAGCAAGGTGTTGGTTGCTTGCATGGGCTCTGGCGCGGAGGTCATCGGCGCCCTTCAGGCCAACATGATCGTCACCGGCTTGGACATCGATGCTGGTGTACTATCCCCAACGATAGCTCAATGGAAGAGTAAGTCGGTAATATAACCAAACACAGTCCTCAAAAAGAGAATGATGTCTCGTTATATTAGCTCAGTGACGCAAAGACAAAAAGCCGCCAAAAGACCAGGATCAAATTGGCATTTTAGATGTGTCCGGCCAGACGAAATCTATAAATAAGTTTTTTACCGGATAATTCGGGGGGTGATGTCCACAGTACCCCCTCCCAGTTTTTTATGGCGGAACTTCGTTTCCGACATAATACGCTTTGAACTGATTTCTTTTCTGACTAAGATTCGTTTAGAGTTATGAAGATACATCAACCCACGAATTAGCCGTTATAAAACAACAATGATACTTGCCCCGGTACCAATCGTATGTATACTCTAGCACATTCAGTATCTATATTAAAATCTTCCTCTTTCTTCTGTCGATAAGATATTTGTGCAGTATGTCCAAGTATAATGTTTTATGGTTGAGTAATAATCTAATGTCGCCATTTCCATATATATGTAATAACCGGTCGTCGGTTTCCATAAATACATTTACTTTTTGTGAAGACATACCCTTGTATAAATCGGCATCATTCAATATAGTGTCAGGTGATCAAGTCTGACGACTATATCCGAAGTTGGGTTGAGTGCGCCCTAACCTTGCGATATGCCGATACAAGTAGAGATCGATGGAATCCGGTGTAGCAGTTCATGTTATTAAAATATATCAGTTCTTGATTAGACTGTAGAGTCTTTAATGAGATCATCATTCTGGTACTAATGCGGGTCATATCCAGGAAACACCATCGCTCACTCAAATAGCGATCCCGTAACGGTGCTGTTTCGTGGCCGTCTCGTCTGTCTCTGCCGAAGCAAGAGAATAGAATGCATATTTTTTGTCAGCTGTGTCTTGTTAATCTCTAGAAGAATGAATGCTGTAGTAGCTTTAATATCTAAGTAAGGTTGTCGGGGCGATATTGGATCAATGCTATGTTCGCAATCGATCAGGTCCACAATACTTCTAGAGAAAAAAAATACTTACTATAGACGCCGTTTACGCGCGCGGACTCCTTTACCTGGTGGAGGACCTCCAACCAAAGGTAAGTCTAAGGTAGACTGTTCGAGGACGTCCCAAATTTTGTGAGGGATTGCGCCTTGTGCCAAGTCAAAAGGAATGTCTAGCACCCCTCGTGGTAGTGCTTGTATGGTCCACGCGGTATGATCTTTATCTGTGGGAGATATGGTATCATCCCATGTCTCAAATTTCTTGGCGTCTTTATATACTGGAAAGTATTGTCTTACTTTAGGATCTTCCACTGGATCCAGACTCCTCCATAAATGTAAGACTGGTTGTATTATTTGTGCCGCAGTCGAAATTCAATTCGATCGCGTATGGCGTTTGTGACGTACTGCCATGACTCTCATGAGATATAAATCTGAGAGCGTGTCATCGGCTACGTGTTGAGCCGCAGGCCTCACCAAGTAAAAAGCGTCTTTGGCCCATGAAATATGTCCAATCGCATCTCCTTCTTTCCAACTGGGGTGAACGAGAGTGTCATTGCCCGCGCGAGGGTCTTGATCTCCGTCATCGCTCCCCTCTTGATGGACTCCTTGCGAACATGCCGTCCTTATCGCCTTTCTCGGTCGGTCGTAGATAAGGTCATTTTGCGCTCTCCTTATTTGCGCCTCCGTGAACTTTCCTTCCGGCACGTTCGACTCCACCCTTTTGCGGGTCTGAGTCCCCGCCGCGCATTTGCGGTCGGTGGCCCGCTTGTTCTCCAGCTCAGCCTCCTCCTTCTCCGCAATTGGTGCCCTGTAGGCATCCCGTTCCGAGATATCCTCCTTACGGATTGGTGGGACCTCTTTAAAGTCAGCCTCCATCCGTTTGAGTGCTTGATCAACGGACTCATCTTCAAGTAGGAAGGGATCATATTTAATCAGCCTTCGTACATTGACTATTTGAACTTTCTCTCTGCCCCTGATTTTATAATTCAAAGGCCCCATCTGTTTCATGATCTGGTATGGTCCTTTCCAGTGGATGAACAGCTTCGAGCTGACTCCCTGAGGAACCTGAGGATGGTACAGTAGTACAATATCCCCGACCTGAAATCTGACTTGATCCAGGTGTGCCTGCCTGACACCTTCAGCATCAGTCTTCCTGCGCTCCGCCTCCCTATGCGCCTGTACTATTTGCTCCGCCTCCATTTTCGCCCGAAGTCTCACCCCAAACAGCTCATCCTGATCTGCCCATGAATCTTTTGGGTGCAGCAGTGAGGCTGGGATGGCGGGCTCACGCCCATATACCAATTGGTATGGCGAGACGGAACCTTTTGAACCACCTAACGCTGTAGAGGGTAGGCAATTCATAGCAAAGGCAAACGAGGATGCTGCCTCCACCCATGCTTTTTGGTTCTCCTTCTTCGTACAATACATCTTCAGCGCGGCCTTGAGGGGTCTATGCACCCGCTCTATCTTGCCGTTCGCTCTGGGGTTATAGGCGGTGACATATTGCCATTTCATGCCGTAGTATGCAATAGCTTGTCGATGACTTCATTATTAAAGTCAGAGCCTCGATCTGAGCATATTTTTCTCGGCACCGCAATCTGTGATATGATCCTGTCAATCAACGCCTTGGCTGTTGTTTCGCCCGTAACGTCTTTGACTGGGACCACCCATACATAGTTGGTGGCTCTGTCTATGGCCGTTAGAAGGTATCTGTAACCTTCCGTCGTGACTGGGAAAGGTCCTACATGATCAGTGTCTAAGAACTCGAACATTCCTAAGTGTAAAGGAAAAGTCCCGATCAGGCCAAAATTCGCCTTCAATGGTGTTTTGGATGTCTTGCATGGGATGCATGCATTGACCTGTTCATCAATATTCTCCTTCATCTTCTTCCACCAGAATCGTCTCGAAATGAACATATGCATTCTTTGTCGGCCCGGGTGCGCCAGTAGTGGGCAGTTATGAGCAGCGACAAAAATGATGTGTCTGAGTTTCTCAGGAACCCAGAGAGTCCATTTGTCTGGTTGTGATGCATAGCGCCCGTGTTGGCCTTTGTACCACAAGAGACCGTCTCTCCACCCCATCTCCTTCTGTTGCTCCTTAATCTCCTTCGTCATTTTCAGCTCGTTCGGGTTCTTGTATAGCTGTATTAGCTCTTTGAACTCCGGATCGAGAGCCTGTTGCTGTCTCCATGCAGTGGGTGAGGCTATGTGGATAGTCCCATCCTCTAGCTGCACTCCTATCCTCTCAGGGTTTTCGTCTAACTCCTTGTTCTCCTGCGGGGGTTCCGCATATGCTTCTTGCTTAATCTCTTTTTGTTTTATCTCCGCCTTCATATTCTCATATGCTTCATAGGACCACTCAGCATCCTCGAGGACATGTGCTGTACAACATATCCCATGATCCGGACCTTGCGGGCTATGACGTAGACCCGATCGGTTATATCGGACCCCTCTCGCCATCTGCATCGACTCGATATGATGCACTTCGTATGTACAGTCTGGGGATAGATCCTCCATTTCTGCTGATGATACGAGAGCTGCCACTTCTGAGTGAAACTCTAGCCTGGAGAGGCTGTCAGCGACAACATTTCGCTTGCCGGGTAGATGGACCATTGTAAAATTGAAACATGACAAGAATGCCTGCCATCTCGCTAGACGGCCAGTCTGTTCATGATTCATCAGCCATAGTAAATTCTGGTGATCAGTCCTTACTATAAACTGAGGTCCACCCCATAAATACTCTCTCAACCGTTTGAGGGCCCAGACCACCGCCAGTGCCTCTCTCTGTCTCGTACAATAGTTTCGCTCCGTCGAGCACCACTTTCTACTTATAAACATGATCGGGCGCAACTTTTTCTCCTCATCTTCCTGTTGTAAGACTGCGCCGATCGCGAACTTTGATGCGTCTGTGTCGACTACGAATTGCTTCGAAAAGTCGGGCATCATCAGCACGAGTCCGCCATCCTTCGGATCTTTGTAAATGAGATCTTTGAGCGTGTTGTACGCTTCTAAGGCTTCATCATCCCACTTCTCAAAATCACCGAAGTCGATCATTCTCTCCAACTTAGCCCGAGTTGCACCCCAATTGGGTATGAACTGGCTGTAATATTGCGCCATCGCAAGAAATGAGTGCAGCTCTGTGCGATTCTTCGGCCTCTGTCGGCTCATGATCTCCTCCCTCTTCTCTTTGGACATCGAGACTCCATTTTAAGAGATTTCGTACCCCAAATATGTCACGCTTGTCTTTGCGAGTTGACATTTCTTCAAATTACATTTCAGGCCAAATAGTTTGATACGCCTGAAAATATCTGTTAGATGGTCGATGTGCTCTTCCATCGTATTGGAGTACACGATAATGTCATCGATGTAACAAAATGCGTACTCTCCCGCCTTCTGTCCTCTTCCTCATGAAACCTCCCTCTGTCTGGTCATTATATTTGCTACTCAGCATGCTTTGCATCGCTTTCTGAAAGTGTCCCGGGGCCTGTTTGAGTCCCATCGGAAGTACTTTCCACTGATATATCTCCATTCCTACTACAAATGCAGTCAACCATCTGGACTTTCATCCAGTGGAATTTGCCAGAAGCCATTCTTCAGATCAATGATTGAGTATAGCTTGGCGTTCCGCAATACTCGCCTTCCTTCTTCAAGAGTAGGTAATGGATTTCGTTCCTCCTCTAAAATTTTATTGACGCGGGCATAGTTAATCGTTAAGCGCCATTCTCCTCCCGGTTTAGGCACCAGTCTCGGTTGGGAAACTATTTGGAGATGTCGATCTCTCAATGAAATCCTCATCTAGTAACTGCCGTGCTTGTTCTTCTGCGATCTTTGCTTCATGTATACTCAGATTTGCCCGTCGTGGCGCCGGGGAAGGCTCAGCACCTGGTATTTTACAAATAACCGCGGTGAAGTCTTCCGGCTTGACACCTCCCGCTTGAAGGGGGGTCAAAAATCATTTTGTTCGCCTTCAATCTCTCTTTCAAAACCTCGTTCTCCTTCTCCGTACCTGCTCCTCCTGCCAATTTCTCGTCTATCGCCGCCTTAAACTCCTCCTCTGACATTCTCTTGTGATGCTTGAGGGGTGCTCTGTCCTCCTCCAAGGCGGCCCAACTCTTCTTCTGATATATCGTCCATTCCCGTTTTTTTCATATGTGGCAGTGTCTGGTTCGTCGTCCTCCGCCAGACCTACCAACATATCTATTAATCTCGCATATTGCAACTGAGCTTTTCGGGTGTATAAACCATCGAAGCATGTGAACGCTTGAGGAATCAATTTCAACTTGTCCTGGTCTCTGAGCTTCCGCTTGTATGCACTGCTCTGCTCACGAGTCCCGAGACGACAAGCCACCACTAAGTGTTGCTTCCGTGAGGGCACCGGTATCGGATGATCAATAAGCCGGTCCCGCATCTCCTGCGCCCATATCGCCTTCTCATTGTACGGGAGTATGACCGTATATGGTTTATTATTTTCAAAAAGAGTGCGCAGGCACTTTTTCACTTCTGTCAGTGAGCGCGGCCACGTAGGCTCGTCACCCCAGAATTCGGTAATAAAGCTTTTAATATCTTCTGCCGGGATATCAGGGAGTCGTCCCCTTCTCCTCGGTATAAACTCCTGTCTGTCCTTCTCTTCCACCTTTACGTGAAAGCAATACCCGTTGGTAATATATACATCGGCCCCTGCTCTTTCTTCAAATCTCGCCAACGATGGGCACCTTTTCCCTATGCATATAATCTCCTCTTTCCTCTTTTCAATGAGATCGTCTATCGACTTTTTATCCCATTGTGTAGAGACTGTAGCCGTATAGACCTCCGCCTCTCTCTTGTCTGACAGGTTTGAACCATCTTTAGACACCGCGTCCGTTGGCATATATGCCTCGTATGCGTGTGTAATGGCCACCTGTTTCCCTTCCGATGCTACCCCTAGGTGTAGGGCCTCGTATGAGTCAATAGCATGGAGAGAGTCGACAGTATATTCTTCTCCTGGCTCTACGCCGTATATGACTCTTTTGGCGGCGCAATCAATCACTACGTTCATTGTCGCCAGTTGGTCGTACGACAAAAGAACAGATCCGTGGTATTCGGGGACAACGTACAAGTCCACTCGATATACTCGTCCGGATTTCAATTTAAAATTTAGAGTGATGATGCCCGTTATATCCGTCCGACTACTAACTCCTTTCAAGGTGCCAGATGATTTTTTCATATTAGTTTCTAACCACGCATGGTGTTTCGTAGTAATTTCCGGCCGACAATATTAATATTCGCCATAGTATCATTACCAACGTTTATAAAGGTATTTAATGTTTCACAAAAAAGGTTTGTATAGCATAAAGCGTCTGACCGGTGACTTTTTAAGGCCAATATAAGGAGCTTGTGTTCTAAAATCTGTATCCTTTTCTCGAGGTTCGCCTCCTCCTCCCTTTCCGCCGTTTTTGTAATGTCTTTTTGGGTATTGTTCACAGGCGAAGGATGATTGTTCTTGCTTTCTCTGTTTGAGACCGTGAGGAGAGGTTGATGTCCTCCATCCTCCTTGTCTATTGTCTGTCTCGGCAAGTTGATAAGATTGATTGCCGGTTCTATTCTGACTTTCTTCGGCTGTGACTGCGACAGGCCCGCCTGCTTTCTCTTTGCCAGCGCTTTACTCGCCTGCCTATTAGCAGCATGCACTGTTTGTTGTCGTGATGGGTGTACTAGTATTGTACTACCTTTGAGTTGGTCTGTGGCCTGCTGTGGGCTCTTAGACTCACTGGTACCCTTGGTTGGGACCTGCACAACGGTGTATCGTGCAATGCATGTTGTTCTGTTTTCTCCCTCCTTCTCTAGTCATTGGACTACCTCAAATCTGTTACCTGAGTCGGCATCAGTGTCGGTAGTGGTTGCGCCTGATGTCGCATAGGCCTGTGGTGCTGAGGAACTCGAGCTTGAGCTCGAGCCGTCTGCCCAGCCCCCATCTCTGTGGTACGGGCGCTCTGCGCTGCCGTATCCACCTCGGCCAACCCATCTTCCTCCTCCTCTACCTTGAAATACACCTCTTCCTCCTCCTCTTCTCACAAATCCTCTCTCCCCCCCGCGAGTGTATGTGCCTCGTGCGAAAGGGGCTCCTCCTCCTCGATTGATTCCTCTCCCTCCTCCACTTCCTCGTGTTCCACCTCTTCCTCTACTTGCGGCTTCTATGGCTGCCGTCTTCTGATCATCTCTAGCGAAAAGAGAATTGATCGCGTCAGCTAGTTCGTGGTCATGGTCCGCGACATCCTGTAATTTCCACCCCTGATCATTGCGCAGTCGGCGCAGAACGGCGACGGTGTTGGTTTCGTCCGACCGTACGTTCTTGAGGAGTGTGTTTCGGATGCGGGTGTCCTCGACATCGTGGTTGTACGGGCATTTCTTATTTGTGTGTTTGAAGCATTGTGCCCGTGCCCACCAACGAATGCAAGGTATGTTAGCTTCACGACTGTTCTCTCTTGGTCGCTTTCCTAGAGATCGTTGCGTATGTGCGGCTTGCGGTTGAGCAGAAGCCGATGCAGAACCGATCAAGGATGCTGTCTGGCTGTCGAGCCTCTGACAAGCGGTCATTACTTCGGTCCACAACATTTTTGGGCTCACGGCCTTAGTCGTGGCCTCAAAGACGCTCATCTGCAAAAAGTTCAAGTGCTTTACCTTGTCGAAGGTTTTGCAGTCTTGCATGAGCAGTGTGAGCTTATTTTTGTTGTAGACGTGCAAAGCACTGAGGAAATATAGGAGTATGGCTTTGTGGTTATAAAAGAGTGTACTGGGTGCCCACATTTGTTAAGACAGATGCAAGCTGAGTGACAGACTGCAACTGCTCCGATACTAAGTCGAAAATTTCAAACCCAATCAATGTGCCCGTGTACAAGTGTTGGTATCCACTTGCCTTAAAGTATCGAATGAGGGCAGCAATGGCCAGAGTACAACTCATCTCTGCATGTCCACCTTTCCTTGCTAGCTCCTCCTCTCCTGTGTACTTCTCGTAAGTTATACGATCAAAACCAGCTCCAAGGAGGGATCGATCACAGAGATGTTCTAGGACTTCATACTCCTGCTCCACCTCACACTGGTTTTGCTGGAAGCATCTGTCCATCTCATTGAACGTAGTCATGAGGGTCTTCTCTGTGTCAGCCTCATGGGCAGTGATAGCATAGAGCTTAAGGCCCCCTCCTCCAATTTTGATTTTAGCTAGGGCTGCCTGCAGCGCCTGCTTTTTCTTCTGAGTCAGTCAAGTTAATTACTGTTCCTCCCCCTTGGGGTCCTCCTCCTGTGGGTCCTCCTCCTGCTTTCTTGGGAGCTGGGTTAGATGTGGTAGGTGGAGCCGTTGGCTGTGGAGCCACCCGTGCTACTGCCATTGCCACAGCTATCTTCTCCTTCTGCTCCTTCTCCTCTTTCTGTCTCATCTCTTCTTCTTTCACCTGTCGTGCTAGATGAGTCACGAACTGTGCAAGCCCTGTGGCACGAGAGAGGAAGTGTGCCTTTTCTCTCATGGAAGACTTATCAGCTCTGTTATTATTTGGGATTGTTGTGAGAGGGCCTTTAATGAGAGTGTGATTCTTCGTGTGGGCCCATTGTTTCCATGTTGGTTTTTGCTCCTTCCCCTCAAAGAGGCCCTTATAGAGTTGTGTGAGGCGTTCAAGCACCTGACAAGACTGGTCAACCTCCTCGTAAACAGGATGATGCCTTGTGTTGTCTTTCAGTGCTTTGTACATTTCGTTGTAAGCCCGTGTGAAGGCAGTTACAAAAGCCTCAAGGGCAAACTCCATGCCACTTTGGTTTCTACCTTCGAACTTTCTTTCTAAATTCTTTATATCAGTGGGGACACCACAGACAGACAGCAATGCTGCAGTTGTGCGTTTATTTTTCCACTGTATGATTGTGCGTTCATGAAATTTCGCAACGAGCACAGCAGCGTAGAGTGTTGCAGACATGTCGTATATGTCGCACAGTGTAAGAGTGTCGCCATACTTGATATCCTGCAATGGCACTCTTTCGTGCTCAAACCTCACTTTGTTGAAGAGAGGCTTCGCAAGGCCGGGAATTTCGATCAGGAGGTTGCTTTGACCTTGTCCTGGTCTATTCCTTTTCTCGTAAGGAATGTAGATGTGTGTTTTAGAATAGGTTGGGTAGTTAAGGAAGAAGGACTCTTCATCATCATATGTAGCCAACTGTTCTCATGTATTTGGGATATTCTGGCCAGCATCCTCCATCTCTCTCTCTGCCTCTGTCAGTGGAGAGCCTCCAGTCTGACCTGCACTCGCTTCTTGTGCATTACCCCCCCCCCCCCCCCCTGTAGACTCTACATCGGCTGTATACGTATACTCCTCTCTCTCCTCTCCGTCTCTATCGCCCCTCTCTTCTGAGTACTGAGTCTCCTGCTCCTCTCCTCCCTCACTAGGACCATAATCAGTTGGTGTCACACCAGCCTGCTCATTCTCGTCTTCCATCTTATGTTATGAGAGTCACGTCTGCTTTTTTTTTTCTTTTTTTTCTGTTATTCTTATCACTCTAGGCAACCTTCTTCTCCTTCTTCCTTTTCTCTGTTGAAATAGTTATGGGGCGTCAGGCCCTACACAGAGATGACGATAGTTTGGTCAAAACAGCTGTTTTGTAGAAGTCAGTCTGTTGTCGGACAGTGCTTCGATATTTGTCTTGCTCTTGTGTGAGAGATGTGTAATCTCCTCTGGTTTCTGCAGAGAAAATGCAAGGAAAATGATTCAGAACAGAGAGTGGGAGTGCTTTGCTCGTTTTCCCTCTGTCTGTGTGTTTGTCTGATGTTTGTTTCGCACTTGTCCTACTTGGCTTTATGCAAGCAGCAAGAGGGAGTGGAGTAGGTGTGGTCTGGTGTCTTGTAGAAGAGCACACAGAAGCCAAATGTGCACAAGGGCTAAAGGTTATGCTAGCTTGTGACAAATTGATTGCTTGTTTGTAAGTTTTTTGTTTGAGCATGAGTAGGGGTGTTTGTTTTCGTCTGATGTCTGTGCTTATCTGATGTCTGTACGACAGATCAGAAAAGAAATCAACCTTTAGCTATGGACTCCAAATGTACTATCCCCAACGATAGCTCAATGAAAGAGTAAGTCGGTAATATAACCAAACACAGTCCTCAAAAAGAGAATGATGTCTCGTTATATTAGCTCAGTGACGCAAAGACAAAAAGCAGCCAAAAGACCAGGATCAAATTAGCATTTCAGACGTGTCCGGCCAGACGAAATCTATAAATAAGTTTTTACCTGATAATTCGGGGGGTGATCTCCACACTGGTCAGGTTCAAAACGCCAAGGATCGCGTCCGCAAGTTTCTGGAACCAGGTTCTAAAAAGGGCAGGCCGCCCAAAGCAGCTGTGGAAGGAGATCTCCCTGTGGACAAGGTGGAGGAACAAGCAGGAGACACGGAAGACGATGACGACGGGAAGGTCGACTAGAAAAGGTTACATTGGAGGAAACAAGTCTGCTGTCCACGCCACATGTTGTGTGTGAGGAAATATTTAACGTGCGGGAGTTTGACAGCACCGCTTGCCAGAAATGCAACAGCACGGTGCATAAAGTGTGGTGGATGACCGGCGCCATAGCAGTGATGAGTACGAGCAGTGCGAGTAGACCTGCGGCCTAGAGGCAGGCGATTGCGACAACGATGATTGCTTGCGTGCGGGGAGTTCCTTCTGCTCCGAAGATTGCCACTACGGTTGAAATCTCATGATGATGCATTCGTCTGCCCCTCTTCCCGCTGCCACAGAGTTATGCACCTGGATTCGGGCACTGTTTTCGAAATATACAATATTTTTCGAAAGTACGTTTTTCATTAAATTGATCGTTTTGTTTTATTGTTTTAATTTTGCCTGAACGTTTTCGTGCCTCCTGACACGTTCAAGACTTTCCATCTCGTTTGCACCGGTACTTGTAGTGTATGACGTCGTCAGTTCCGGAAAATATGTCATAAAAATCATCTGCTCGAGCCAAAATTGCAAGGCTGCATTGTTTTTCCATGGCTGAAACTGCTTTCATAGTAGATGATACACTTTTTCTCGGCGAGAATTTTTGCAAATTCTAGCCTTCAAAAAGTGTGTGGCACCCACTCCTATGGATTTCCGATACAATAAATACAAAGAAACAAAAACAACCAAATAGCCTTATACAGCACACTACAAGAAAACATGTATATATCATTAAATTTAGTCAATAGCAAGCAATTGACAATTATCCCAAAGGGACTAATTGACCCGAAAGTTGTCCAGTTATACCGCACCAAAATTTACATTTCTGGTGTAAAGGATTTTTATACCGCACCAAAATTTTCAAATCTGGTGTAAAGGATTTTTATACCGCACCAAGTGTGTCAAAATTGGTGTTATCTGGTGAGTGGTGGTGGTATTTTTTCATCAAAGGTCAAGTATCACTTTCACCTTTCGTTCTCTCTTACTTGTTCTGATGTTTTCCGCCTCTATTTGTTCCCTTTTAAGTAGTTCTTTTGTCTTTTTTTCCTTTATAATTTCTTTTGTTTGTTGTTTTATGTCTTTCTCTTCGTCAATTGGTTTTGTAAAATCGGTTTTCAATAAATCCCTCGGGCTTACTAACTCGTCATTATTTAGTATGATTTTAAATCCGGAACGGCCTTTAACTTTATAAATAATTTTGCTGAAAGTCTTTCCTCTTTTGGAAAATAAATTACGTTTGTTTTCCTTACGAACACTATCACCAACATTGAATTCATTAATAAGGTTATCTCTAGTTATGACTTGCTTGTTTTTATCTCTTCTAGCAAAGACGTCCACCGGTCTGGCCTGAATTCCCCGATGTAGTTTATGATTATAAGCATTCACTAAGTCTTGAATATAACTTACCCAATCAAAATTTCTATTAGTTTCAAATAATAAATCCAACCACCTTCTAATACTTCTTATAACTCTATCTACTACGGCTAGAGCTCTATGGTCTCCGACTTCAACCACATCATGCTTAATACCATTTTGAATAAAATAATCACGAGTAGCACCTTTATATTCTCCTCCGCTGTCTGTTGTAATTGATTTAGGTTTATAAGGTATAGATTTCAAAGCATAATAAACTTCTTTCGCTGTTTTATTTTTTAATGGAATGATTATTAAATATCGGGAATGACAATCAATCCAACAAAGCATCCAAGCATAGCCTTTATTCCCCTTTTTGTCCTTTATTTTACTCATGTCAGCCAAATCTAGAAAAACTTGGTCTAAAGGTTTGTCCGCCCATATAGTATTCCATATTTTTGGGTTCTTTTTCTGGTGGTGTATTTCAAGGGCTTCTTCTTCTTTTGTTTTAACTACTTCTCCCGTAGGTGTGTCTTCTAATTGACTATCATGATTTTGTTTATTAATAATTGTATGTTTATGGTCTAAATCAGACATATTATATAAATATTAATTAAAAGAATATTCATTTTAAATAAATAGATATAATAAGACATAAGTGGACAATGACAGACTACAAACAAGGAAAGATTTATGCTATTCGCTCACACCAGACTGATGAAATTTATATCGGCTCAACAACAACAGCATTACATAAAAGAATGTTTCAACATAGAAGTTATTACAAAAGAAAAATAGAAGAGGTGATGTGTATTATTCTTCTTACGAAATTTTAAAATATCAAGATGCTTATATTGAACTTAGTTAGTTGTATCCATGTGATAACAAAATGGAATTACGAAAGAGAGAAGGAGAAGTAATAAGAGCAACTAAAAATTGTGTAAATAAACAAATAGCAGGAAGAACTTTGAATGGGTGGTTAGTAGATAATAAAGAAAGAAATGCTCAAAGAAAAAAAGAATATAAGAAAGAAAATGAAACTAAATTCAAAGCACTACAAAAATATATTGTCAAGAAAATAAAGAAAAACTTTCTATTCAGAAAAAGGAATATGCGAAAAGAGCCAACATTAATATTATTGAATGTGGGTGTGGTTCAAAATATCGTAAATGGAATTCATCACAACACATTAAATCAAGAATACATCAAAATTTTATTAATGATTTGATAGGCTTACACGCATTCAGATTTTAAAATTTCAAAAACATCCTAGATATTTCTTCATTATTTTTTTCTTTTTTAGATTGTTGTGGTCCAGCAAAAACATTTACACTTACACTGCTAGACTTTTTTCCTTTTCCTTTTTTTGCCTTAATTTCTTCTTCTTCACTACTCTCACTTTCACTTTCTTCACTCTCAGGCTCAGGCTTCTTATTCTTCGCTCTCTTATTCTCTACTTTTGCTCTTTTGATTTTCATCTTAGACATCTTTTCAGCAATGATATCAGTAAAATCAACCTCATCCTCACTCTCACTCTTCTCCTCTGTGCTATCATTATCTCGTTCATCAATAATATCATTTGCCAATTTCTTTTCTTCAATTTGTTTTATCCGTTCCTCCATATCTTCGTCTTCTTGCTTTACAGCATTTCTATATTGTGCTAATACATTTTTGGCATGTTCCATCTTTCGTTGTTTTGCTTTCGCTTTTATTCCTTCAACAGCACTCCCCCAGTTCTTACGACTTGCTTCGGGAGACGGCATTTATACTAAGATTATTATATTTTAGTATTTTTTTAAATAAATAAATAATTAATTAATATACGAATATGGCAGGTTCTTCCTTTAAGTCGCGCTTAGGCTTGTCAGAAATCGCAACAGACAGCCTATCAATAGCCAACCTTGACTTAACGAACACAAACATAGTCGGTCTGAATACAGACAGAGTGTCAGAAGATGAAAACCCTTTGAACCTCTACTATACGGATTTACGATTTGACACAAGATTATCTACCAAATCAACTACGGACATAAAAGAAGGAAAAAATTTATACTACACAGAGCAACGAGTAAGGGATAATGACGAAGTCAAAGCCTCAACTCAACACCGCTCTAATACAAGTAATCCGCACCAAACCAGTCTATACAATTTGATAGACACTAACATATCCGCTCCAACTGTCGGGCAATACTTAACATATAATGATGTAGATGGTAAATGGAGAAATACAACAATAGGCTCAATTGATACACTCACAGATGTAGTCATTACAGCACCAGTGGCGATGAATAGTTATCTAACATATAACTCAATAAACTGGGTAAATAAAACATTTCCGATAAATGTTGATGAATTCGGCAACATTAGTATGGGTGGTAATTTGAATATAACGGGAGTTAATTTACTAAATACCAAAGATGTTGATACTTGGATATCAGAGCATGAAGACAATAATGATAAAGTGTCAGCAGATGGTTCAATTGATACACACAGCGATGTTACAATAACAGGCACACCCGCCAATAACCAACTACTCATTTATAGCACAGGGCAATGGAGAAACACAAACTCACCTTTCTTAGATTGGATGGTCTCGCTATGATGTTTGGAGATTTAAATATGGGGGGAGGTTTTAATGTAGCAAATGTCGGTAATGTTGATGGTGTTGATGTTTCTGCCCTTGATACTTCGGTGGTAAAACTAACGGGAGACCAAACTATAACAGGGAATAAAACATTTACTACTTATGTGGCCGTAAAAGATTCAAATCCATTAAACACAGGCAAATTATTCTTTAATTACAACAATAATATGGGCTCTATCTATTCGTCGGAGGCAGGCGGCGCAACGGGCTATCCATTATCTTTTGTCGGCTCGTCCATACTTTTTGCTCCAACAACAGGGGGTGGAATGATATTGACAAATAATGTTTTAAATTTTAACAGCACGACAGCAATTAGCGGTCTTCCAGCACCATTCTATGACAATGATGCTTCAACAAAAGCATATACCGATACAAAATTAGCCAAGGACGGCACGACGGCTATGACGGGTAGTTTAAATATGGGAGGATTTTCAATAACAAATGTTGGTAATGTTGATGGTATTGATGTTTCTGCTCTTGATACTTCGGTCGTTAAACTAACAGGAGACCAAACCATAGCAGGAACCAAAACATTCAGCAACATAATAAATGCTAGTGCGGGGATTGATATGAAAAGCCAAAGCATAACAAATGTGAATTTGGTTGATGGTGTTGATGTTTCCACCCTTGATACTTCGGTGGTTAAACTAACAGGAGACCAAACCATAGCAGGGAATAAAAAATTTACTTCAACTTTGGAAGTAAGTGGTTCATCCAATCCAACTACTTTTGACGGCATCGGCATAGCCTTTGATACAAAAATAGGAATGATTGCCGCACAAAAGACAGCAACAGCGACTTGGTATCCGATACAAATAACGGGTTCGTATGTAGAGTTATATTCAGGTAATACTTTAATTATAACCGCAACTGGCACTACACTATCTTTGAATAACAACAAAATAACAAACTTAGCCACACCATCAGCAACAACGGACGGAGCAAACAAAAGTTATGTGGATACATTAGACGGGCAAAATGTGAAACTAACTGCTAACCAAACCATAGCAGGAATTAAGACATATAGCAGTGGTGTTGAAATAACGGGAAATTCAATCAATTCAACAACAAAGGGCACATTTATCGTTTTCAATTCTACCAGTAATATTGGGTCAATTGCTAGTTTGGATATGAAAACTGCGACATATTACAACTTTGAAATTTCTGCGAAAAAAATAAGTTTTATTATTGACGGGACGATAGTCGGTTGGGTAAATGCTTCGGGGCTAGATTGTAATAGTAACCTTGGAACTCCAACATTATCAACAGACGGAGCGACAAAAGGGTATGCGGACACATTGGACGGGCAAAATGTAAAACTAACAGGAGACCAAACCATAACAGGAAGTAAAACATTCAACGGCGCGAGCACCGTGATAAAATATCTAACTTTGACGAACAATGCCGATTTTAATCATCAAACTATCACTAATGGTGGAAATATAACATATAATGGGGCAAGGATATTAAACGAAAATGGAGGAGATATATTCTTTTCACAGACATCAGGAGATTATCAGTATTTCTTATTTACTCTAAATACCGCTACAAGTGGAACCGCGAACCAACGAGGTTATGTATTTACGAATGTAGCATCTGATGTAAAAGGGGCGGGACTTTATATTTCAAAACTTTTGGATAATAAAAGTGCTTCGTCCGACATTGTCCGTCTTAACAATGCTGGAGGTATGCGGTTTTATGGTGCCTTAGATATGAATTCAAACAACATAACAAATGGCGGAACAATAACTGGAACGACAATTACTTCAACCGCGGGGATATCAACGACGACACTAACCGCAAGCGGATTGATAACGGCAAATGCGGGGGTATCAACAACAACGGCAACCGCAAGCGGATTAATCACGGCAAATGCGAGTATATCAACGACGACACTAACCGCAAGCGGATTGATAACGGCAAATGCGGGGGTATCAACAACGACATTGGCAACGAGCGATAAAATAACAACAAGTAAAGATGTATCAAATGTAAGCCGTCCAATAATTATAGGCGATTCAACAAAATCAGCAAATGGGGCGACAGGTGGATTAGAATTATATGGAAATGCTTCAAATATTGGTGGAGCACACTTACAGGCAGTAACAACGGCGGATGCTTATCCAACATTTCAATTATTGAATTGGGCACACGACAATGTCAATTTAAGTTTTGATGCTTATTTTGACGGCACGAACTGGAAATCATCTTCTGCATCATCTAACTTTCTAACTCAAAAAGGTGTAAAACTCACTTTTTATTATAATTCAGGAACAACTGTGGGAAACAATATATCTTACACTGAGGCGATGAACATTAATACATCGGGAGAGTTAGTCATCCCAACAGCATCCAGCGGTTTTTTAACCATACGAAAAAGACCCGCTTCTACCGTTGACGCACAACTATATTTTAAATCGGGAGGATATACGAATTATGGAGTAATTGTTTCTTCTACTGGTTTGCTTCACGCTTGGACTACTTCAAACTCTACTACTGGCGAGCCGTCAGGCAGTTATAATTATATTCCGCTAAATGGTGCTTGGACAAACTCGTCGGACAGGCGATTAAAATCAGATATTAAAACATTAGACTGCGGGGATTGTTGTGATAAACTTAGGAAAATAAATTGTTGTTCATATTATTTGAAATCAGACGAAAAGAAAGAAAAAAAGAACCACGGATTTATCGCGGACGAAGTTAAAAAAATATTTCCTGAATTTGTATCTGAAAGTGGAATGAAAGCAGAGGATGGAGAAGGCTACCTTGAAGGAATAACATATACAAGTTTTATACCAATATTGGTTAGTGCTTTTCAACACATGGCGGAAAAGGTAGTTAATTTAGAAAAAGAAAATAAAAATCTTATGAATATACTACAAGACCAAGCAAACCAACTAGCAGAAATCCGAGCAGTCGTATTTTCTACTAATGCCTCCTAGATTACACCCCCCACCGCCAGTCATTGAAATAGACGGCGAACTAACACCAGAGTTGAAAAATCGTGTTTTAGACATTTCATTGAAGAATGAGGAAAAAAAAGTAGAGCACGAATTGGAAGATAACTGGAATTGTTGTTGTATAACAAACAGACCGACAGACAGCCGACTTATTAAATACTTATTTCAAATGGGTATCATTATCTCCATTATAACCCTTTGTATCGTAAGGCTATCTGAAAAGAACTTACCTTGTGAGGTTGCTAATACTTATGTCGGAATCCTAACACTATTGATTGGCATTTGCCTTCCATCACCTTCCTCTGCCAAAAAGTAAATTAAAGACCAAAGGATGATAATCCTATCATATTATCATAATGAATTTGTCTTGACTTATGAATTCTTAAATAACCTACTGAAACATTTATATCACACTCGCATTTAACCTTTCCTCTTTTATGATAATATTGACGAAAATATTCATTGACTTTTTCATTATTTTGTCCTCGCCATTCTCTTTTTTTCTGTGATAAATGTTCTTTATTTTGTTCTCTGTATTCTTTACATTTTCGTGCTAAGTCTTCTCTATTTATTGCAACCCATTCTTTCATCGTTCTTCCTGCAATATATTTATTTGTACAATTCTCATTCTGTCTTATTATTTCTCCTTCTCGCTTTCTTAATTGTTCTACATTTTCACACGGATAATCTTCAATTAATTCAACAAAGGCATCATCATATTTGACGATTTCAAATGAAGAAGTGTAATCATATTCTCCTTTCATCCATATTTTGTAGTTTAATTTATGTGCATAAAGTCTTTTGTATAATGGTTGAGTTGTTGAACCAATATACACCCGATCCGTTTGATATGACCTAATCGCATATATTTTACCTTGTTTATAATCTGGCATCCTTTTATATCGTTTATTATCGCTATCTTTAAATCATAAATTATCGCATTCATATATATGTGTCCTATACCAAGAAGAAGTATCGCCGGCACACATTAATGGCAAAGCATCATCAAAACTACGACACATATTATTTCCGTTATTTATGAAAACACATTTAAATTTAGTTTCTATTCCTTTTTGAATACAATAAACACAACTTTCATTTTTTTTATCGCTTATCCGTGAGTAAAAGTCGCAGGCAGTCCGACCTAACACAGACCACATAAACAAGAATATTAAAATCATTTTTTATATTATACAAAATATATGATGAGTGAGTTCAAATACCAAAAGATTATTTTTCTAAGCAATGATTTTGCTGGAGGAAGCAAAACATTTAATAAAAATATCCAAATGTCATTCACACCCACCAAAATGAATGTTAAGTTTATCCACTATATGAACGACCAGACAGAGACAAAAACCAGAATTCTTTATATGGACAGAATTGGAATTATTGGAACATTTGCGGACAGCACCATAGCAAACATTTCAAACCTCGGCTACAACTTAGGAGTAGTAGTAGGCTGGAGCGACGGACAATATACATTTAAAGTCCTTGAAACCGACAGCGGAAATATTGACACAGGAAATTTAGCGGGCCGAATTGTTGTATGCTTAGAATTCTTAGGATGATAATATAAGATGCTTAAGATTAACAATGTCAAGGTGAAGCCTGTGAAGCAGGATGGAAACGGAGATAAAAAAGCCAAGGGTTATAAATTATTCAATGAGCCGTATGCTAACATATTTTTGCTTGCCCGTAAGAAGAGCGGTAAGACGACAGCACTCTTTGAAATACTGAAACGGACAACAGACAGAAAAACCCGTATTGTCATTATTGCTTCAACGATACACAAGGACTACATTTATAAAGCAATGGTAAAGCACTTTAAGAACAGAGGCAACCCGATGGCAATATATACCTTTCTTAAATCAGATGGTGTTAATGTCATTGATTATGAGTTAGACAAACTGAACAGACATGACGAGCAACACGAAGGAGAAGTAAAACAAGACCAAGAAGAAATAGAGAAGCCACAATTTCTTTATTTCGGAAAAGAAGAAAAAAAGAAACAGAGCACCGCAGAGGCAAAAGAAAGGCCGAGTAAGTATATAACTCCAGAGGTTGTTTTTGTTTCGGACGATTTAGGGAGTGGATTAAGAGACAAGTCCGTAAGTGATTTGTTAAAAAAGAACAGACACTATAAATCAAAGGTTATTATGTCTAGTCAGTATTTGAACGACCTACGGCCAGAAGCCATTAAGCAGTTAGATTATTTATTAATCTTTCCGGGGCAATCTCAGGACAAAATGGAACTCGTGTATAAACACTTAGACTTATCTTTTGACTTTGATTACTTTCTTCAAAAGTATCACGAAGCAACAAAGGAACGATTTAATTTTCTTTATGTCTCAAGTGTTGATGATGAGTTAAGAAAAAATTTTGCTTATCGCATGAAATAATTATTTTTGTAATTATTTTTTATTTTTGCTGAAAGATTTTTAAAATCTTTCTATTATATATTCATCTATCTTTTATGGTAGTTAAAACAACTCGTGTTGAAGTCATTCCAACAATCGGCAAACGAACTATTAACTCAAGCACAAACATGGCTGGAGGTGAAAAGAAGACTGGTCGCAAGAAGAAGCAAGGAGGCAAGGGACAAGCAGGTGGTAAAATCAACTGGCAAAAAGTTGGCAAAACGGTCTTTGCCGTTGATAAATTTCTTCGCGGTAATAAGTTAATCTCAAGGACTGTTGGAGCATTAAGTAGTGTCGGGGTGCCTTACGCAGGTAGTGTAGGTGCTGTAGCATCAAGACTGGGGTATGGTAAGCAGAGAGGACGCGGAGCACTCAAATTCTAAATGATATTTGTTTCAGACTACGTCTTCAACAAACATCAAAACCCAGTTTATTTTTTGGAAAAAGAAGAAACGATGTTTTAGAATAAATGAGAGTGCGACAGCACGAAACGCAATTCTAAAATATCAAGGAAACATTTTTTGTTTAAAATATACGATGGTTGCTAAAACCAAAAAAACAAAGAAACAGAAATTAAGACCCCCGCGGGTTTATAGGAATAAAAGCGGAAAGCCGTATATTATCCAGAAGGGTAAAAAATATTATCTTAATTTCGGTAAAAAGACAAATGATATGAGCACACTTCAAATTGTTAAACTTTTTATGAAATATCTAAATCGGCCAAAATCAAAGCGGACACCTAAGCGAAAAGAAGACTTAAGAAAAGTCCAGAGCCTTTCAGAGATTGAGCAAAATACTAGAACCGCCATTAATGACCACTTAGACAAACTCAGAAAGGAAAAATACGAAAAGATTGATGAGATTGACCAAAAAGAGAAAAAAGCACAGGCGGATGCTGAAGAAGAAAAGAAGAGGCAGGAGCGTCGCGGAGACGCAGATGCAAAGGAAAGGCAGGATGATTTAGCAAGGATACACCGCAATGAACTATCCGATATCAAGGAACGACAAGAACAAAAAGCCAGAGAACTAAGAAGGGAGCAAAAACTCATAGATGATGTAAAATATGAAGAAGATAGAAAAAATAGGATACAAGCATTACCACCGCCACCACAATATCAATATATTATGCCACCACAGCAGGGACAACCACAAGCACCGCCACAATTTGGAGCACCGCCACAAGCACCGCCATTAGGAGCACCACCCCAAGCACCAGCCTTACCTAATTTAGGAGATGAAGCACCATTGAAAACGAAAGAGCAATATGAGGAAGAAAAAAAGCAAAAGCAGAAAGATATTGAAACACTGAAATTAGCAGGATATACAGATAAATTCATTAAAAAGATGAGTCTCAAAGACTTACAAAAAGCCAGTCAAGATATTCAGATGGCTATAGCCACAGCGACATCTTTAGAAGAACAGAAAAAATTAGCAGAAGAATATAAAGAAAAACTTGAAAAGGAAAAAAAGAAAGCGGAAGAAAAGGGTAAGCATCTTGAAAATTTACAAATTAATCAATTTTTAATCTCTGGATTTTCAAAAACTTATCACCCAACCATTATCATAAAAGAGTTAGCACAGGCTTTAAAAAAGAGACTAGATAATGACGGTCATAACAAATTAAATTACAAAGACACTTCAAAGTGGATTATTAACATGATTAAAAGGTTTAATATTGATGTTGGAAGTGAGGTGGAAAACATAAAAAGAAAAGTAGCAGATTATGCTAGATATGAAGATTATATGGGCACTAGTGAGCAAAAAGGTAGTGGAGCGAAGACATTAGAAGAATTAATTGATAAGGTATTTCAATAAAAATAATTAAAAAATATTTATCCCGCAAAGATTGGAAACACACAATGAATAAAAAGGACTTTGTAAATACTCTAACGAACAAAATGACAATAGCCCCAAATGTTGATAAACAAGTTTCAAATGATTTGAATATTGACGAGGGAATGCCCCAACCGCTACCCCCAAGCTTCGCGGAGACACCGCTACCCCCGAGCGTCGCGGAGACGCCACAGCCAGAGCCACAGCAACAACAGCAATAGGAGACAACCATACCCCCGAGAACAAGTTCTGCGGAGCAGAACATCGTGGAGACGCCACAGCAAGAGGGTGAGGGGCGGGGACTAATGACTAATGAAATAGACAACATAATGAAAAAATATGGATGGTATCTCGGAGCGATAGCCAGTGATGAAATCTACAAACTAAATCCAGAAAAAAGAAAGCGATATGGATTTATTATGAATTTGGACAATCACAAACAAGCGGGGTCTCATTGGATTGCAATATGGGTAAGTCTGGATAAAGACAGGAGTGTTGAAGTGTATGACCCTTTGGCTGAATATCAACCGACTGAAGACTTTCAACAACAAATGAAACAACTAATAGATAAAAGCCACCCAGATAGTTATTTATTGATGAAGGTCAATCAAGTAAAACAACAATCTGATACGAGCGACACATGTGGATGGCACTCAATGCGGTTTCTTTTAGAGCGAGCAAAAGGAGTGCGATTTAAATTTGCTAGTGGCTATACAGACTTAAAAGAAGACGAAGCGGAAAAATTAAAAGCACAGAATTGTTATGGTAATTTTGATACATACATTTGATATTTTCTAATATATAGATTTTTGAGGTTGTAGGTGGTTTTTATAAAAAGCACCTACGATGGAGTACAAGGGAGGAAGAAGTTCAGGTATCTATTACATAAATAGTAAAAATAGAATAACGGGAACAGACAGCGACTTTACACACGAAGTCAATATGAAGGGGCTAGACAATCCCACACATTGTAAAATTCTTCATATTTATGTGCCGAAATCTTATTATTCAGTAGCCAGTCCTTACAATACTTTTACATTATCCGAAGACGGATATGAGGCTTTAATTACAATACCTGAGGGCAACTACACAATGAACAACTTAAAAAATAAACTATCTGAGATATTGACGGCAGAAAGTCCGAATGATTATACTTATGTAGTCTCAAGCAACAATACCAACACAGAAGCGCAGGATGGTAAATTAACATTCAGTGTGTCAAATAATGGAGGTATTCAACCGCGTTTATATTTGATGCTGATACACGTATTCATGAGGTTATGGATTTTGATAGAAATTCAACATATTTCTTTGCTAATGATTTTATTAAATCTCCAAATGTAATTATTTTAACTGGTGAAAAAACTTTGTATCTTCAATCGGATTTGGTGAATGAAGGTGATAATCATGTGCTACAAGAAATATACACAGCCAACGAAATTCCTTTCGGTTCTGTCATTTATGATGGAAGCGGGTCTGAGTATGGTAAAAATTGTCCGCAAATTCAAACAATGTATTCAGGTTTTACTTGACAGACGAAAATGACCAAGCAATAAATCTTAATGGTTTGGGAATAGTTATGACATTACTGGTTTATCGTGAAACTAATTATTTTAGTTTATTTAATTCATTCTTCAATTTGTTGAAAGCGAGGTAAAGATATTTTAATTTTGATTTAATTATTTTTTTTTTCTATAAATATATTTCGTGTATTAATCAACTTACTTCAAAAACAAAAGAAAAAATGCCGGTCCAATACGGAGGAGAACTAGTCCATCAGACTAAGGACCTGCTCACTGGTAAGTATGAACTAACTAAACTTACCACCCGTGAAGGCTCGCAACCTGTCGCACTTACTACTGCTGGTGGTATGGAAAACACATTTGAAATTCCTACTCGTCCTTTGAACCTTGCGAGGAGTGTGTTGCGATTTACTTACACTCCGTCTGGTGCGGGTGGTGCTAATCGCTACAATCGTATCTATATGGATTGTCTGTCTATGATTAAAACTATTGAATTGCGGAGCCGAAGTGGGCAGTATCTGTGTAATCTTCAACATGTGGGGAACTACACTAAGGTGATATGGAAACCTGAAATGAAGTATGAAAAATTTATGGCACTTGAAAACCATGGCGGTGGTGTGGCTAGCGGTGCTATGCTTCAAAAGTGTAATGCTGGAAAAGTTGAAATTGGAACTAGAGCAGAGAGAAAGACAATTACTGATGCTGTGGATACCGCAGGTCTTAAGGCTGCAGTTCAAGCAAACTACAAAGTGCCTCTTGTTAATGCTCGTCGCTACGATGATACTGCTCTCGCCGATAGCACTGCGGGGGATTATAGTTTGGTAAATGTTCCTTTTGAGGAGGCTAAGTATTTTGAAGGTGGGGGTAATAATACTGCCACCCCTGTTATTAATGTTAAGTTTCCTTTGGGTATGTTGTTTGGCACTATTTTTGAACTGGATGAGACTATCGGATTTAATGAAATTTTGGATTTGCGGATTGTGGGCTGAAACCAACCGCTCTTCATTCTATGGTACTGATGCGAGTGCTATTTCAACTGGTGCTGCCGCTACAACCTCTGGCGCTATTGTCTCTAACCTAAATCTATTCCTTGCTGTTGAGACTGACCCAAATGTCATCCTTGGTGTCCAGCAAAAGATTGCGGGTGAAGGCTTTCCATTTAAGATTGAGTATCCTATCGCTTGGAAGCAGAGCCTATCAACACAAACTCAAAATTATGTTATTAAGATGAACCGATCGCAGGGTGGAAGAATTCGTTGTATTTATACTTCCGCCTTTCATTTCACTGAGAGTGCTAATACTTCTTTTGATAATGACAACAGAGCTGGTGTAAAGGTTTTAAAATACTATACAACCCTTGACGGCTCTCGTCTCCAGCAGTTTGATATTGACACAAAGGAAAATGAGGACTATATGATTTTGAAAGATAAGTTAAAGGGAAGTGCTATTCTAAACAGCGATGTCTATCATTACAATTGGTTTCATGTAGATACTTGGGACAATAACCGTCCTCTGTGCGATAAGGATACCGACGGCTATGAGGTGAGCGGTCTAAGCCTAGACACAGAGAGGCGATATGAATTTGTCGGCAGTACGGGCCCTGATGCGAGTGGTGGTGGTATAACTAATCTCAATCACTACACTTATGCTATCCTTCAACGAAGTGTGCTTGTGAAGGGAATTGAAATTTTAATGTCGTAAGTGCTTTTTGAAAAACCACTTACAAACTCAAAAAAAGAGAAAGAAAAATAAAAAGAATAATAAAAATAAAAAATATTTTTTTGTTTTATATACCCAAGAGATGACTACTCACCAGCGAAATTTAATCGCACAAAATCCTGACGGAGAATTTATAAATGTCAGGGTTGGATATGATGGTGATATTGAAACAAATAATTCCAAAACAGCTTTTGGTGAAGCAGTAGTAGGTCAATTAACATCAGTATTACAAGAAATCTTTCCATATACCATTAATACTAGGATATGGACAAAAACAGAAACAAAATCGTCTGTGTCATTTTTGAATAATATGGCTGAATTGAAAACAACAGCGGATGCTACGGCAGATGCTAGACTGGTAAGTAAAAGGAGAATAAAATATAGAACTGGAATGGGTGTCCTAGCCCGATTTACTGCTCTATGGACAACGGACGATACAAAAGATTACTATTCATATATTGGAATAGGAAATGACCTTAACGATGGATTTTATTTTTACAAAAATCAAGCAGGAATGAATATCGCACATTATGCGGGAGGTGGTGCAGATTATATTGACCAAGAAGACTGGGACGACCCTTGCGATGGAACTTCGGCTATGCCAAACTTAGACTGGAGTAAAGGAAATGTATTTCAAATTCAATTTCAATATTTAGGTTTTGGTGCTATTAAGTTTTATATTGAAAATCCCATTACAGGATTATTTCAATTAGTTCATATGATTGACTATGCGAATGCTAATAATGGTGTAAGCCTGCGAAATACAACATTACCTTTTACAGCAGTAATGAGAAATGATGCAAAGACTGGAATACAAACTCTTAAAACAGCGAGTGCTAGTTTATTCATTGAGGGTTCTAATACTATTAATACGAGTATAACGAATACTGCGGAAGGTACTGAAGCAGGTAATATAACTGAAAGCCCCATTTTGAGTATCAGGAATAAAGCGCTATTCAATAATAGCCTAACCAACTATTCAAATGTCTTTCCTTCCTTGGTAAGTATTACAAATGAAGATACTAAGTCAAATGTCGTCAGAATGGTATTGAATGGGACGCTAACAGGGGCTGGTTTTGCTGATGCCACAACTTCAATCGTAGATACAGACACAAAAGCAACAGCCATCGCCAACGGAACGACAATTTTTAAGATTTATGTAAATGCTGGCTCTACTCAACAGATTAATCTCAGAACCTACGATATTCAATTAATGCCTAGCGATATTTTAACATTCACACAAAAGGCAGTGTCGGCAGGTAGTGGTGGTAATATTAATGTTATCGCTAACTTCATAGAAGACCAATAAAGCAAAAAAAATTTGATGGAAGAGAATGTAATATCAATCACAAATATTTTTTTACCGCATCTTTGTTATTAAAATAAGGTTGTTGAATTAAATATTCAAGGTATGGTTTATCAATCTTAGCAACATCTTCAATTTTCATTTTTTTATACTTTCCATATTGAAGAACAACATCTTTCTTTAATATACATCCTTCTTCTGTACATGTAGCAGTCGCTATTTCTTCGCCTACATTAGCCTTTATTTCCGTAATTCCAGTTTCTTTTAAATCACTCGCCTTAAAAGGAGTGCTCTCTTCTTGCTGACCGAAGGACACATCTTCAACTACGTTGGAGTTGTCCGTTATGGTCTCCAATGGAATAACTACTTTCACATTGTCATGCTGACCGAAGGTCGCAACTTCAACTTCGTTGGAGTCGCGGGGTTTGTATTGCTCATAGAAAGATACAATGTCAGGCTTAGTCCATTTAATTGACGGCTTTTTGACATTACCATCAAGGTTCCATTTTTCAATTTCATTCAAGTAGTCTTGCTTGGTGCTCAGGTCGGCCATCTTATATTATTATATTATTATTTTTTATTATAAATATTTTTTTACTTCACTTTTAATATCAGTAAATTTATCAAACCACGGCTGTTTCATAACCCATTCAAGATATGGTTTGTCAATGGTAGCAACATCTTGAATTTTCTTGCCTTTATATTTACCAAATGGAAAAGTATCCTTTGGCTTGCCTTCTCTACTTTTTTCAATTGCCTTAATTTCTTCGTCAATCATTTGTTGAACATCTCTTACTGAAAAGAATTCCTTATTCTTCTCAATTGAAAGTCGTCCAAATTTTCCAGATAGTCTGGTGAGTGTTGTCATTGGTCTATATAGAGTGGTAAAAAAATTATTGAAAAAAAAATTAATTATTTGTTTATCATTTTTATTTTTTAAGAGAGGACACGAAGCCGTAAGGGATACTATCATTTTCGTTGATAAACTCACGCCCGCACCATCTTGTTTTATTAACTACTTTTACTACATTCTTTTGGTGGTGTATGCTAAAGTGTTCAATATGTTGTTGTTTGCTGTTTCTGCTAGTATGTATTTTCTTCATTATAAAGTCTCTGGTATTAGTTAAACTTTCGCCCTTATCCATTAATTCATAAGCGGTTGAATTTAATTTTTTCAAATCCAAACCTTTTCCTCTAAAGTGGAAATGAGTTTTACCTTTTTCTTCCCCTTTCTTTACATACTCCAACATATATAATTTTGGTGCTACCCATATTCCTCTTATTATTTTACAATCTGTTCCAAGGTCATCATCCATTCCGCCGATTGTTTTATCCCTAAATCTTTTAATCCGTTCAATGTTTCTTACATGGCTTTGAATGCTGTCTGTATCCGTGTAATAATAATCTCTGTCTGGGTCGTTGTTTGGATTGGCTTCGGACATATACTTATACATAATTCGTCTGCTGTATGCTAATATGAATGCCCCGCAGTCAGTGGGCTTTGTAATTTTTTCTTCTTTCAATTTATCATATCTTGGAATACCAGAAATTAACCATAATTCCCCATTAGCATCTTCAAACTTTTTAATATCGGTTATCACATGTTTAGCCCAGAATTTCCAATACTCATGATTTTTTGTTATGAATTTGCTCACAGAATTAATCGGTCTTTGAATTGTCTTTCCGTATAAAGCATTCATAAATAACTTTGCTAATAAATACTGCGGTGTGCCTTTTTTTGAATTTTGTTTTCGTTTAAATAACTCTAATATGTAATCTTTGAATACTGGTTCGGCTCCTTCTGTATAATAGCCACGAATGATTTTGACTTGGTATCCAAGTTCAATCATATCTTCAATATCAACAGAAGTAAGCCATTGGTCTTTCATATCTCTTAATTCCCACTTTAAACAACCTTTGCTATCGCGGAATGGCACTCGCGGGTGTAATAGATTTTTTGGAGATATGTAATCAACATTATATATCCCGAGTTTCCCTTTCATTTCACCTTCGCATTTCTTAATTTCGCCCGTCATATAATTTTTAAGCATTGCCGTTGGATAAAGACTTACAACATCCGCATCAATAAGATAATCTTTAACCTCATCAAAGTCAATTTCACCGTTTGTGTATTTTTGATATTGTTCGGATATAAATCTCCTCTTGCTTGGATAAGTCCTTGCCCCATATAATGCTTTTCTAAAATCCGCTTCTTGTTCTAACTTTGGAAGTTGAATTATGTATTGTTTATCAATTTTCTTTTTCCAAAGGTTAAAGGTTAAAGAAGACGTAGACATAAACTCCGATAAGTTCGTTTTATGTTCTTCATATATCGGTTTATTTAGTGTTTCGTATAGTTCCTTCAATCCCATAACATCTTTTTCTAAATACAATAAACATTCTTTTTTCATATCATCGCTCATTTCTTCCCATCGTTTCGCTTTTTCGTGGTCAAAATCGCCTTTTAAAACATTACATCCCAAACTTTCAAGGTTCTTTTTAAGGCTCCCTTCTGTGTGCTTAGACAAGTCCCAGAATTTCATATTTTTGTATTCCATTGAAATTATCGCCCCGTTATTGATTAAAGGTGTGCTTTTTATCTTTCTTTTAATAAATTCTTTTTGTAAGAAGTAATGGTTAAATTTACTACCATTAAAAGCATTAACATAAAATGTTGCTTTTGGTTTTCTTTTCGCTAAGTCTTCCGCATATTGAAAGATTATATTAATGAGTTTTGAAATACAATCATCGCCAGCAACATATTTAAAACCAATATCCGCAATCGTATAACCTGCTATATACGCGGTATGGATTTCAAGCTTATTTCTATATGTTTCTAAATCATAATGAAAAATCTCATCTTGATTATTATAACTCATCTCCTTAAAGGTTGTTAATAAACTTTCATAGCGGTCTTTTTGTTTCCTTAATTTAGCCGCTGCATAAGTCTGTCGCTTAATATTACAAGTGTGCTTATTAAAATAAGTTGAAAAGCAATCTGGACACCTATTTTTATTTCTTTTTATAAAACTCATATAATGTCCCTTACTTAGATAGCAAAGCACATCCGCTGATATTAAAGGGTCTTCATAGTTTTTGAATGTCTGTTTGGTTGACGCATCATTCAATTCAAAATACTTACCTTCAACACAATATTTTTTTAAGATTTCATATCATATTGAAAGTGGTATATATGAATTATGTTCAAGTTTGAATTCTTGCCTAATATCATTACATACTTTTTTATTGAGTTTTGATTTACCTTTCATTGGTAAATTTAATATATCCTTAAAAACATAGAAGAAACAATTATTATCCTTACTCCTTGGATTAATATGAATTCCTTCATCTGTTTTATGTTTTTTATCACTTCCTGAGAGATTACAACCACCTCCATCTTCTTGAATAATTTGAATAATCATACGTTGAATAATTCTATCATATCCATTCGCGCTGGCTTCAAGATTTTGCTCGTTGTATAGATATATATCACGAAACAAGTCATCAATGTCTTTTAACTTAACGGAATTGAAAGTTTTCCATCTATAAAACTTTTCATCATCAACATCCGTCATATAAGCAAACTTGACATGAAGACTTGCTTCGTTTGTAAAACCTCTATTTTTAGCATCCTTCACTGCTCTCATAATTGATATTTCAATCGCATCCATATCATAGAAGTTAATGTCAAGGTCTCTGAAGGGGTATGTATATCCATTTATACCTCTGTTTTTTATCGGTCTTAGTTCTACTAGTTTTACCTCTCGTTTCTTCGCTTCCTGTGTCTTAGTTTCCCGCAAATGTGCCCTAGTCTTTAATAGTTCCCTCACATTTTCACTTGGTCTTGGTGTTGATGGTAGGGGTGGTGGCATACTTTTTATATCAATGCGGTTATAAAAATTATAAAAAATAATAATAAATTATCTGTTATAAATATATATAATAATTTCTTATATTTAAATAGAAATTCATTTTAGTGCCTCCTCCATTCTTTTCAACTTGAGTAACGCTTGCTTTACTTCATCTCTTTTTTTCTTTCTCCTTTCCGCTATTATTGCTTTATTTTGGTTCTAATATTCCATTGACTTCTGTCTATGTCTTTCTGGATCTTTTTGTATAAATTCTCTCGCCTTTCTCCGTAAGGCTTCATTCTTCTCTTCTGGTGTTTTGTATATCGGTTTTCTACCCATCTTTGTGTATATATAATAAAAAAATAATCTTTAATATATAAAATTAATTATCAAGGGATAGTAATTTCAATTCCATAATGTTTTCCTGCCCCTCCTCCATAGATTGAATAATATACTTGTTGCCTTCCTTTAATCTTTAGAGTTTCTGCTAAGTGTTTGCTGATATATCCGAGTTGCTTTCCGCTTTCTGTTTCAACCTTTATCGTATTTTTATCAAATTTGTTTTCTGGCTCGTGTTGAATAGAAACTTTTTCACTATTTTTTCGGAAATCAGAAATATTATCTTGTCTGCCATCAAATGAAACACCCACAACTCTCGTCGTTGTCATATTATATAGATATAAATAATATTTGTTTAAAATAAAATTAATTATTTGTTTTTTATTTTCGTAATATCTTTCAATGTCATCGTTTCTATATGTTATACTAATTACTTTACGACCACCTAACATAATTTCTTCTTTCTCCGCAAAGAAGTCTCTATGTGATTGACTTTTTTCGTGTTCGTATTTGCTATATATTTTTATAGTTTTACCACATACACAGGTATATGTTTGTTTGTTTCTTTCTTTTCTGCAATTGTTTTGCTTTTGCTTTGATAATTGTTTGTAATCTGTATTTTTATTATCTTCTTCGTATTTTGATAATATTTCCTTTTCGTAAAACTCACTTGCTTGCTTTTCTGCTTCTTCCTTTGTCATCTTTTTTCCAATGTAAATTATTTTTCTTTTTTGTTCTCCATTTTCTCTCCACCTTATAATGATTTTATTTTTTTGAATACATATTCAGCCTTTTGAAATTTTTCTGATTGTTCTATCACTCATTCTATATTATGACACTTGTAATTCTTTAAATGATAAATAAAAATATATCATACATGTTTTCTTGTAGTGTGCTGTTCAAGGCTATTTAGTTGTTTTTGTTTCTTTGTATTTATTGTATCGGAAATCCATAGGAGTGGGTGCCACACATTTTTTGAATGCTAGAATTTGCAAAAATTCTCGCAGAGAAAAGGTGTATCATCTTTTTTTCATGATTTTTTTCACATTTAGCCCTGGTAAAACAGAAAATTTTAATATATTACAGATATTTTTTCCCCCGAATCTAGCGAATTGCCGTACGTTGGCAGGACCAAGCTATAGGACTAGTAGGACCTTCGCAAATTTAAATGCAACTTCCCCACTGAAAAAAATTTTAATGCAAACATTGCGACCTGTCCTACCTTTGTGATTTTTTTAGTGGTACTACTATTACTACTAGTAGTACTAGTAGTACTAGTAGTAGTACTAGTGACGCAAAGCGTACCAAGTGGCACCCTCGGCACTGGCACTAATTTTTATAATGAGAAAAAGTGACGCAAAGCGTGACGAAATCTTGTTCTGTGCCGGGCTACCTTGTTTTCCAAAGCTTGGCAGGTGGGGCCGGCCCCGTTTGGACTTGGGGATAGTTTCTGTCGCAACTCTCTGATTTTCCCTTTGCCTCTTGTCCACTTCGATTTTTCATACTTAGTCTTCCATCACTACTCATCCCTACGGGTGGCAAGCATTCTCTAGTGAAAGTGTTTGCGTACAAAAATGATTATCCAATGCATGCTTCTTAGATGTCACACGAGCTGGAACAAGCGCAGAAATGCCTGCAGATTGCCAGAGCGAAGGAAGATACCGACATAGACCAAGCGATTCGGTTCACTTACTGTAATCGTGATTCGAGAAGACAACTCTTGTATTTTCATTGCGTAGAATGGTGGAGAAATCTCTTCGTATACACCCGACGGAAGAAGGTTGAAAGTTTGCTGCGCGAAATGATCATGAAAATGAATATTGATCCTGCAGGTCGCGTCCTTCTCGCCCAGTTACAGAACAAGAAGCTCCTATCTGAGAAAAACGAGCAGTTTGAGAAACAAGAGCATCAAGAACAGCCAAAACACCATCGTCATCATAAACATCATCAACAACAGCAACAACAACAACAACAACAACATAAACAACAACAATATCAACATCAACAGCAGCAGCAACAGCCTGGTGCCAGCGACCAGTCTGGGCCACGTCAGCGTGCTACGTCTCCAGGGGCGTCAACCATAGATCCCAGGCACAGACACACACACACACACTCTCTCTTTTCTTCTTCTTCTTCTTCTTCTTCTTCTTCTTCTTCTTCTTCTTCTTCTTCTTCTTCTTCTTCTTCTTCTTCTTCTTCTTCTTCTTCTTCTTCTTCTTCTTCTTCTTCTTCTTCTTCTTCTTCTTCGCTTTTATTGAGAGAACAATTTTACAGTTGGACTCAGGGAACGTCCACGTGAAAAGTATAGCTATTAAGTCATACCTTTATCTGAGGTGGAAACCTAGTTATTCAGTCGAGCGTATTAAAGGGATTTAGAAGTATAAAATAATATTTTTGGTGGCTCGGAGTTTTTGCAATTATTCTGATTATTTTTTGTGTGGATTTTTATGAGTGGTTGTATATATATTTCTTTTTGTTGTCATGGGTCCCAGATGGAGATGTTTTGTATGAGGTGTGGGTATGTGTGTGTATAATATAGTTGTTTCATTGTTTTTATGTCAAGAAATTTTTGGGCATAAATTAAGGAGTTGATAGTGGGTTTAAGTTACGGATTATGTTGTTGATATGTTGGTTATATTTTAGGTTATGTTGGAGTGTTATGCCTAGTAGTTTTGCTTGTTGGCATTGTTCGAGTGTATGGTTGTTTATTTTTATTGTGATGTTTTGTTTTGTTTTGTGGAAAATTTTATATGTTTTTGTTGGGTTTGGTACTAGGTTGTTGGAGTGGAAGTAGTTTATTAATTTCGTTATT